>PVIR01000515.1:0-74141 GCA_004026965.1 Petromus typicus
AGAGGGCGGGAGACAGGTGAATCTTGTGGAACCCTAATTGCTTGTACCTGTGTCTTAGTGAATAAAGCCAAGGTGTGCCAGGTATTTAGGGCTCCATGTTGTAGGGAGACACGAGCACCCTGGTTTCCAAATTTCAACTTGTTTCTGTGCATTTATCATCGTTGTCATTGTGTGGCCAAGTTTGAGCCCATCGTAAAGCGAGAATCCTACAGATGTCTTTCCATTTACTAATGTTCTCTTCAATCTCTTTTTTCAGAACACCGTGTTTTCTCTTTCAGACGACATTCATTTTCTTGGTTACACTAATTCCTATATTTTTGGAAACTATTCCTAAAATGTATGAATAAACTCAATTTATTAAAAAGAAAAAACTAACAAAGTACTGTACAGAAAAATAAGTTAGAATGTTTGAGGAAGAAAAGAAAATAGAAATTTAACATTTCTCAGTGTGTTCATCGTTGGTGTACAAAAGTGCTGTTAATTTTTGTGTGATGAGTTTTTTATTCTGCTTCTTTATAGAATTGTTTATGAATTCCGGGAGTCTTTAAGTTTTATTTTATTTGTTAGAGCTATATAAAGGACCATACTATCTGCAAGCAAAAATAGTTTGACTTTTTGTACATATATCTTTATTATGTTTTGCTATTTTTCTGATTGCTGGCTAAATTGAGTATACTATATTGAACAGAAGTATGAGAGAACACAGTTTTCCTTTTTATAATTTTCAGGGAGAAAAAGGTTTTAGTTTTTATTATTAGTGTGATGTTATGAGTGGGGTGGGTATAAATGATGGTTTGAGATAGGTCTTTGTATACCTGTTTTCACCAGACCTTCTAATCATGAATGGATGATCAATTTTGCTAGTCCTTTTCTGTGTCTTTTAAGATGATTGTATAATTTTTGTCTTTCCTTGGTTCTGAGATATATTACATTTATTGATCTAAATGTGTTGAACCATCTTTGCATTTCTCTAGTGATCCCAGCCTGGTAAGATATATAATCTTTTCAGTGGTTTGTAGCTTTCTGTTTACCAGAATCTTGCTGGGTATTTTTCCTTCTATGTTATTAACAGGAATGTCTTGTAATTTTCTCTTTTTTTCCTGCTAAGTCCTTGGAAGTTTTAATATCAGGGAAATATGAGCTTCAAGGAATGAAATGAATTCGATAGTTTTCTTCCCCATTCGATGTCATTGAAGAGTTTAGAGAGTACTGGTATTAGGTCATATCTGAAATTCCAGTAGAATTCTTTGCTGCATATGTCAAGTTTTTGGCTTTTCTTTGCTGAGTTTTTACTACTGCCTTTGTGTTTTTACCTATTGTGTGTCTACCCACAGTTTTTATAACTTCTTGGCTCAATTTTCAGAATTCATATGTGTCTAGAAATTTGTCCATTTTTCTATGTTCTCTATTATACTGATATAGTTTCTTACAATCGTCAGGACTGTGGAAGTGTCAGTAGTAATTTCACTCTTTTCTAATTGCATTGGTTTTGTTTTTCTTTCCCTTTTTGGTAAGTTGGAGTAAAGTTTTATATATCAAAATTGTCCTTTCAAGGAACCAACTTTTTCTTGTGTGAATGCATTATGTCATTTCTTTCTAGTCTCAATTTGATTAATTTATGCTCTTATCTATAAAATTTCTTCTCCTGTGTTAGTTTCAGATCTGCGTTGGTCTTATTTCTTTGACATTTCAGATGTCATTAGATTGATCTTTGAGACTGTTCAGTTTGTTTTATGTGCGCCTTCACAGCAATAAACTCTCTTCTTGGAATAGTTTCATTGTGTCCGATAGATTTTTTCACCAGTTTGTATTTTCAACTACTTCTAGAAATTCTTTTATTTCTTCCCTGATTTCTTCTATGATCCACTGATTATTCAGTAACATAATGTTTAATCTCCTTGTGTTTGTGGAATTCCTGTGATTTGTTTCACTCTTGATTTCTTATTTCCTTCTTCTATGATTCAATAGTGTGGAGGGGATTATTTCAATTTGTTTGTATTTATTTCGCATGCATTGTAGCCCAAGATACAATCCGTTTTGGAAAAAGTCCCATGTGCTACTGAGGAAAAAAAAAAGAAAACATATTCTATTGTTGCATGAAATGCTCTGTAGCTCTCTGTCATTTGTTCATTTGTTTAAGAACGTAGTTTAACTCTGGTATTTTGTGAATTTTTGGCCTGATTAGCCTGTCTAAATGTGAGTAGAGCATTTGGTACCCCTGTGTAGTTATACTGGTGACAAAATTTTTACTTTATGAAGCTGAGCATGCCCATATTCAGTACACAGATATTTATAATTGTTATTTCTTTCTGTTGAGCTGTTGCCTCAACAGAGGTATGTAGTGACCATCTTTGTCTCTTCTAGTCAGTTAGGGCTTGAAGTCTGCTATATCTGAAAATAAGATGTCTATTTCATCTTGCTTCTGGGTGTTTGGTGCATGGAGTTTTATTTGCCATCCTTTCATCTTGAGTGTATGAGCTTACCCCTGGCTAAGGTTTGTCCCTATCGGCATGATATTGTGATGTCTTTTGACCCAATCTGCCAATCTTTATCTTTCAATCAGAGAATCAAGACCTTTGACATTAAGAATTATTATTGGAAGGTATTTACTGATTCCTTTCACTGCATTATTCTTCACTGCTGACACCTCCCTATCATGTTAATCACTTTGCCAGGAGTTAGACAAAGATGTGTACTTTCCTCTAAGCCTATGTTGGTGGACCTCTGGTGTATGCACCATGGTGGGCATGCAGAGCCCTCTCTGCACCAGCAGCTGAGCATCAGATAACAGTTTTTTTTTTTTTAAACTAAAACCTCAGTATTTAAGATCAATTTCATTGCTGGTATGTCATGAAACAAGTAGACTTTGGGTGCAGTTTGGACAAGGTGTCTGGAAAGTGCACTAACATTGCTGGAGGCCCTTTGGAGTCAGTAGTATCCCACTCTCTGTCTGCAGTTGCCTTGGGTATTTTTTGTAATGCTGGTTCAGTGGTCATGTATTTCCTTCCAATATCTTTATTGTGGAAAATCTTTACTTCTTTTTCCATTTTGTATATGTGATGTGGAAGCAAGCACTCTTTCTCCATTCTGGAGGCTAGTTTTGAAGGACATGAAAGTTCTACTTGACTGTTTTTTCCCCCAGGTTTTGAAAAACTTCACTCCTATCTCTTCTGGCCCTTGAGGTTTATACTGAGAAACTCAGTATTATTCTGTATCTCACTGCGTTTTCTCTACTAGCTTTAAGTATTCTCCTTATGTTGAATTTCAGAAATCTAATTATGTGTCATGGAGAGGTTCTTTACATATTGAATTATTCGTCCCCAAATTTGGAAATTTTTCTGCTATACTTTCCCTGCATAAATTTATTATATATTTTGATCTATTCTGTAATTTTTTATTTATTCCTATAATTCTGATATTTTAGTCATGTAGCATCTGTTGAATCCTGCTTACATGGTGTCTTGTCATTTTTAAGTTATCATTGTCTACCAAATAAAATATCTAGACCAAGGCTAACCAGGAAAATTCAGAAATAGCATTTGGTGAACTAAACATCTAAAAAATTCAAGGTTAATTGTAAGAAGAAGAAGAATGTGAGGAGATAAGGAAAAAGAGAAGGATGAGAGCATAAAATTTGAAAAAGGGAAAATGAAGAAGAGATATAGAGAAAAAAGATAAGGAATCCATTTAAAGAATTAAAGTTAACAGAAGTAGGTAAAAGTAACAATAATTGCAAAGAGCAAAGAAAAGAAAGAAAAAGAATAATGAAAATCTAAAGAAAAGAAGAAAAAGAAAAAATAAAAGAAAAAAATCTTAAACAAACAAAAGTGATGTGAGTCCAAAATATCCCTTGGTCAAATCCCATGTGTTTGAGCAGATGGTTTCTTCCTAGGATCTATGGTACTGGGATCAATCAGGTACAGATGAAGATGTTTTCCCCTTGACTCTTTAATGCCCAGAGAGATTTCTTCCTAATTTGCTATTTTCCATTTGTCTGGATTTCAGGTCCTGTGGAGGCTGCAATATATGTACTTCCAGATATATATACCGCCATTTATCATTCTAGATGTACAGCACCTAAATTTGTAGAATTCTCAAGACAGGGTGGAGAGTTTACACATTCCACATACACAGTTTATCCTTATCTCATGATAATATAGAATATTTGATAGAATCATTAATCCAAGATTGATCCACCATTAACTGCAGTTCATGCTCATCTCACTCTTGTTTCCCTGGGTTTTGCATCGTGTCTTCTTTTTGTTCTATCACACTCAGGATGTCACCTTTTTACACTTATTATATCTCCTTAGCCCCTCTTGGCTGTGTCATTTTCTCAGACTGTTCTTTTTTTTTTGATGACCTCAGAGTCTTAATAGGTATTGACCAGCATCCTTCACTTTTGATTTGCCCATTTTTACTCATGACTGAGTGGAAGTTATGTGTTTGAGGAAGAAGATGACGGAGCTACAGTGGCATAGTCATCAGGTCTTGTCAACGTTATATACTATAAACTCGACACAGTTAGGAACCTTATATTGTAAAGTTCTGTTTTTGAGATAAACTACTTCTTAAAAATTAAAAAAAATGTATATATGGGCACTTAGATTTCAAGCCATTGGATCTTCAAATGTTTTGTGCATCTTGGTTTACCTTAAATTTAGTAGGGGCATATAGTAGACTGAGGATTGATTTCTGAATGACGGATCCAACTTTTAATACTTTCATAGCAAGTACCAAATCTGAGAACTAACTGCACAGTTAACATTGACAAATACTTTGTTCCATGGAGATATCCAGAGAGTGAGTTTTTCTATGAGCAACCTATGCATTAATTTATGAAAATGGTATGACAATTGCAATGGAGGAGAAATAAATGAAAGTTAAATGATTTATTCTGTGGTAGATGGACATCTATTAAGGAGAGGAAACTTATGAATGAGGCACAAGAGAAAATTCCCCATAGGGCTGGGGAGTTAGCTCAGTGGTTCTGGCACCTGTCTTGCAAGCACAAGGGCCCGGGTTCGATTCCCCGGTAACCATATACCATACTGGGCATGGAGACTCACACCCAGCAGCAATCAGTACCACATACCACAGTGCTGGGTGTGGTAGCTCACGCCTGTAATCCCAGCACTTGGGAGGCAGAGGCAGGAGGATTGCTGTGATGTGAGTTGGAGGCTGAGCTCAGGGCCAACCTTAACCACAAAGCGAGACCCTGTCTCAAAAAATCCTTAAAAAAAAAAAAAAAAAAAAAAAAAAAAGAAAGAAAATTCCCCATAGAGTTATCACATGAAAACCCAATTCCAATCCTTTCAGTCTCTTCTCACCACAACCCCTGAAATGTTGCAGTGCTTTCCTTAATACCTTTAAAAAAAGAATTTCTTCCACAAGACTTAAAAATTCCTACCTTGTACTCTTCGGCAAGTTTCTTATTGCTTTGTATGTTTCAATCACATTACCTCTTATAGGCTCTCACACATTAATGTTACTTTCCCCATAAGACTTTTACAAGGGCTATCTCATGTGTCTGGAATTACCTCCCTCCTAGACCTCTTTCTTTTTCCTGGCTTAATAACAAGCACTTACACAAGTGTCCATCTGGAAAGACCTCACTGAGATCCCCAACTTGTGTGAGTCTCTGACATCCCGTTCTGCACTGTATTCCGAGTTATCTGCATCCTGTTAATCATGACTTCAATTTGACATTTGTTTGAATGATGATTGGCTTTTTGCCTCACATTACAAGGTAAGGAACATGTTGGAAAGATCAATGATTACTATTGTTAGATCTGGAACTAACTTGATTCCTCAGGCATAGCAACAAAATAATAAGCATTTTCACATGGTCTTAATAGAGCTACCTCTATATTTTCCCTTTAGAAGTTAGGGAAAGTTAATTTTACTTCCTCTCCTATCTGGAAGGAAAACTTAGCCACCTGCAATGATTTAAGCTCCTCCTGCCTAAGAAATGCCCTTCTTGTTTCCCAGTTTTAGAGATGTTAAAAAGAATTTTCCCCAAAAAGTCATATCTTGCAAATGAGTTAATTTTTCTTGGATTGCAGCGATTCTGTAATTGTAGATTAATTGGTTCCATCTGCTCTGTGACTTTCCAATTAACAGGTAATAGCTCTGGAAAGTCAGTTCATTTCTGACACGTGTAGGAATGTATTTAAGATGGTAATTTCCCCCCTAATACTCCCTGTTGCTACTTCTCTGTTTTCCCAAGTCCTGAGGCAAATAGCACATTCTTCCACTGTTCATTGAGGCCTTTGCAAGACAAATAGTCCTGAACAGGGTGATAAACTCACGTCTTTACATTTTGTGTTTTAGGTTCATTAATTATTTGCAGCTATTCTTAGTACTGATTAATGACAACCATTTTTCAGGCTGAGGGCACTTTATTATTATTATTTTTGTAATTCATAAACTGACTGTTTAAGTTTCCTCCAGCCAGGTTTTCATATTAACGGAGCTACCTGACTGCTGGCACCTGCTGTAAGTGAATGAGAAGCAGAAGGTGAAAGCAGGGTACTTTCAAAATGATCTGAACATAAATATTCAGATCTATTACTTCCTACTAGAAAGCTAACCTTGAAGTGCACATGACTGAACTGTGGATTTTGGTGGAACTTATGAAATGCTGGAGTATCTCTATGTCTATATCACATTTCCTGGCACATAAGTTCCTCAGATTTTGGGATCTCTGAGTGCTGTGTCCTTTTGAATAATGTGGCTAAAACACAGAAAAAAAAAAGTCAAGTAGCCAGAAACTTCTAGTTGGCTCAATGTTTGCTCTGGAGGCTAGGAACTTCTGAGTAGCTAAGGTGTGGTGGTTTGTTGCTAAGGAACAACCATATGATTAGAGATTATCCTAGAAGGAGTTATACTAATCTCTGACTTGTAGACAGTCAGAAGCAAATGTAGTAAATAACCTAGACTGGTGATTGGTGTGTGAAATATGTTGAGGGACAGTGTTGTAGGACTGAGCCCTTGACATGAGGTGTGTACATTAAGAAGGATAAACAAGTCATTCATCAAAATATAGATGTTTTGTGAGGCCATTATCTTAAGTGATCTACATCAGACACACAAGCTTCGATTTCTCAAGGTTTCTCCTATCTGTCCAGAGCAAAATAAAAGAATGATAATAAGAAATAAGGAGATAGAACTTTTGCTAATGAGAAGGGGACAAAGAGGTGGAAAGAGAAGAAGGGAGGAAAGGGAAAGAAGATTGGATGATGGAGGATGTGCTCTGTCTATTTACCAACTCCCTGCAGGGGATGTGACCATGATGTGCAGAAGTATGGTAACAAAAATTGAAAAAACAATGAACCAAAAATTTTTCAATATTTGACGTCAAAATGAAAATAACCAGGCACCCTAATAAGCAAAGTTTAATCTTTAATTCTGAGAAAATCATTAGGAACACAGCTTGAGTGGCCATAGAACTTGCAGGCAAACATGTTTGAACATTGACGTGTGGTCAAGAAAGTAGGATAAAATAGGAAAACTGTAGGAGAAAAATGAAAAAAGTTTTAAAAGATCTACTTAAAATTCAAGAAATGGGAAATCTGAAATATATTTCAGATAAACAGATAGTCCTTGATTTATAATGGTTTAATTTGTGATTTTTTAATTATTTCACCATGATGCAAAAGACATAGACTGTCCATGTAAGCCAGAGTTTGATTTTGAATTTTAATTTCTTTTCAGGGTAGTAATCTACAGTGCAGTGCAATCTCATGCTGGTGGTTAACAGTGACACTGAGCCATATTTCCTACTCTGCTAGACAATCACAGGATGAACTAACACACAGTAAAGCACACTGTTCTTCTATGCTATAATATTTCTTAGCTTAGGTTCATTAAATGCATTTTGGGCCCATAATACTTTGACAGATTCATAGAAAACCCCATTTGAAGATAAGAACGTTTCTTAATTTAAAGCACAGGTTTAAAAAATGTAAGAAGAAATATCCTGTTATAATACGAAGTAATTAAATACCTAACTGAAGTATAGGTGGATACTGAAAAAGAATATTCAAAGAAGAAATGATATAAAGCTTTTCAAATTTCATGAGGCATATGAAACCATAAAGAGAAGAAGATAAATGAAACACAACTGGATAAATATAAAGAAAACCAGCCAGAGCAAAGAATAAACAAAGTGTTGAATACCAGTGTGTTGTGGTATATCTAAAATATTTTTCCATATCTTCATGTGTGTGGAAAGTGGGGTGCTCTTGCTGACTGTTACTAGAAAGTGGGGCCTGGCTGACCCAGAAGGATATATTCTTGCCCTCCACTTCTCTTCTCCTTTTTTTATATTTTGTTGACACAAATGACAAATTCATTGACAGAAGGCAACAAATGCAAAAAAATGGAAGAATTGCAGGCTGATGCTGAAAAGACAGACCTCAGAGATTTTTAGGTCTCTGGTTTGGCTCTGGGAGGACAGGTCACATCTATATTGAAGAAAACACAAATACTTAGAGCACAAGCCTATTTTTAGCTTGTCAATTTTTCTTAAAAAGAGCTGAGGGAACATCTCTGGCATGGACCCAAAGGCTGCTGACAATATCCCAAATGTCAGTAGCACCTGCAGTCTAGAGGAAGAGACATCTTGTTTCAGACACTGGGTCCACAGAGTGGCCCTTATTTGTCCCTGGACTTCACACAGAGAGCTTGTTCAGTGACCCTAAGATTATCAGACCCATGAAGAAAATGGCGGGTACATCACATGCATAGACTTCAGGCTACTGGGCAAAACAGTTAGGGATCTACTTTGTGACTGTGCTTTGGGCTTCCGGTTTTGCATGATACATCCCCAAGAGAAGAAGCCGGTGATTTCCTACATTCCCCCAAGAATGCTAACTTCACTTTTCCTTCAAAAGCTTACAGACTCCCCAGAATTCCTAACAATGACAGACAGGGTCATTCTTTTTCTAAGAACACAGCCATGTTTGCTAGCTTGACCTTGTGCAAAAGACGACACCTGTTGTGGCAAAAAAGGCAGAAGGTCTTTTCAGAGAACAATGTCTGGGTTGCACAGAGAACTCACAAGAATGCCTCCTATAGCTGTGGGAAGACCTTTCTGACCTTGATTGTTTGCAAGGAAGATGAGTATATTTACATAGGTGAAAATTTCTTCACCTACTTATTGCAGGGCAAGAGAGTTAGTTAGTTCAGAAACTTACATAACTATGCAAAGTCCGTCTACAGAATATCAGTTTCCCTGGCCCTTTGTTCCAACACTATGCTCTTGAAAAATGTTGCCATCAATTATAGGAGAGAAGCAAAACTCCTTTTGCGAGACAGTAAGTGAGCAGCATTGAACTCGAAGCTGGGGCTACCCAGGAACTGTCCAGTTTTAGAAACTAAGCAGGAAACTACTAAAGGCAGCCTTTGTGATGCTAGAAATGTGTTAGGTTCATGAGTAAAGGTCTTCAGTCCTTTAAACCAAGTCCTGTTAAAATTGAATAATAGAAAGTAGTTTGCAACTAGTCCTGTCTACAGTAACATATATAGAAACTTGATCTGAAAGGGACACCTTGAGAGATTTCATATAACAGGTTTAAGGCAAAATAATTTAGATTATTCACCGTTAAAAAAAAATAGGCCGGACCCATGCCTTCTACCTGAAAAATAAGCCTTTCTCTTTCTGAGCCATGCTTTTCTCCCTTAAACCAAGACAGAATGTGTCCTAGATTCACAAATCCCAGAGGTTTCCATCCATTCAAGAATATCACATATTCTGAGCTCCAGAAATTAATTTGTTTCATTCTCTGATTGTCCACACTCCATTCTGAGTGTATCCAATGTTCTTCCAAATGAATATTTTCCATGACTTTTAGAAAATAAAGTAACACGTATAAAAATTAAAGTACAGAAACATCACGAACATCTCATGCAATTGCACAAAACATCGAATTTCACTTTGCCTATTTTGATGGAATTATCATATATTTATAGAGCGATATGAAAAGTGTGATTACATCAGAAGTAATTCTGTGTCTGTTTAGAAAAATACCTTTCATGAACATGTCTTTCTCCCAGAAATCGTTTAGTGCATATAATGAAGATGATTTTGTGCACTAGAAATTATATATTGACTCCTTTGTGATTTATGGTCACATATGCTGTTTCAGTGATGATGAAATTGAGTCTTGGGTAGGTATTAGCTTGGGTTTTATTAAGTGAATGTTTTAATCTAACATTTTTGAAAAAGGGTTGAATCTGATAACTATTTAACGTTATTTGTTATAAGTGTTATAAGAAGTTTGTCTAGAGCTAGAGTAATTCAGAGAGTGTGATACTGAGCAAATAAAATAGAATGGTAAAATAAATGAGAGCAGGTAGAGAAAAATATGCACACATGAATATTTAAGTTTGACAAAGAAGGAGGTATAGAGCAATGAGAGAAATCAATGTCATCTCAGTAAATGATGTAGTAATCATTTCATAGTCACATAAAAAAGAATATAACCAGATCCTGCCCTCCAAATACTGTGAAGCATAAGCTAATTGTATTTGTTATAGATACATCACAATGTCTGTCATCCAAGCCAGAAAGATGAGTCATTCAGAAAAGCAGGAAAATTTAACCTTCTACCCTGAGGAAATCATTGGAAATGAATATCAAAGTGATAAAGATGATGGGACTTTTGGAAATCCTGGACATTTTGAAATGTCTACTGTCATAAGCTCCATGTATTCAGAAGGAAAAATATAACAATAAATTGATGAAGAAACAAATGAAACATGTTAAAAAAAGACTCACATGAATTAAAAAGTGAATATATCAAGTGAGGAATCCACCTAGATCAACTGCTACATGGTTAGTAAAGGAAAAAAAGGGAATAAAATTGAACACACCGAAATAGGAACTACTTGAAATACAGACAAAATAATTATATTTTTACTGAAATATACTATAAAATTTTAGAAAACAATATAGAATATGTTGTGTTAGGGAGGGTAGGGAAGAAGGTGTGACAGTTATAAATGTTTTGGAGTCAAAGCCAAAGAATTTCAATGTCAATGGGAAGACAAGAAGTGTGGTCAGAGAGCATGTGGGGAGAGATCGTCAGGAGCCACGTCATAGCAAGGTTTAGATTCTGACCATGACGGTAGCAAGAGAGGCGAGGCGGGAGGACATGCGCACAGCATTACTAGACTAGCTTGTAGATCTTTAATGAATCAGTAATTGGCAGAACTAGGCTCCAGACCCAGTTCTTTCTGCCTTCAAAGCCATACTCTTTTCAAAAGAAAAAAAATTATCTTATTCCTTGTGAAAAATGTAGAAAGAAAAAAAAAAAGCTAGAGCAGTAATTAAACTCGACTATTTCAAGGATCTGGAGTAGAGTTTTCAGATTTGGATTAAAAGAATATATTAGAATCAGAACTTGCAGTGTTTCTTTTTCCCAGAGAATTTAGCGCATGAACTGATTTTCTGGGTTTAGAGGTAGGACAGTAACACATAAGCCATAAAGGTATATTGTCACCTACAGCCATCACAGTGACGCTTGGTAAACTGGGAATTTAATTAGCTAATGAGAATGTCATTGCATATGTAGCACAAGCTCTTCAGCCGTATTTTTGGAAATTTGCATTAAGCAGTCAGCGTCACCTCCTCAACGACTCATGCGACTATTGCAAGTATCCTTTGTCCAGATTTCTTTTTAATGCATATTCCATCTGAAGAAGGAATCCCGAGCCTGCATGAAAGAAAAAAAAGAAGGAAAAAACAAATGAGGCTATTCTAGAATGAGACCTATAGGAAATCTTTCAGTAGGATCGTGACTCACACTGAAAGTGAGAGGTTATTGAGCACAATGTTTGTTAGTATGGTGCAGCAGCTTATTCATCTTAAAACAGATAATATCCTTAAAAATTACACTTAAATCAAGGCTATTGCTTTTTTTTAACATTTAAGTCTATATTTTGAGTGAATTATAGACTAAGGTACAGTTTTACCTCGTACTGTTTAAAATGATGCTATGACTTTTTTTCATAAGATAACATTTTGCAAAATTAAGTTACAATACAACTGGACGTTGATGTTGATACAGCGCACCGATGTTTACATTTCCCCAGTTTTACCTAAATTTGCATACGTGCTGCATTAATTTCTTGGGAAATTCTGAACATAAGTAGGTTTATGTATCCAACACCACAGTCCGTACACAACACGGTACCATCGCTGCCTGCAGTCTTCATTTGTTTTCCATAAATCTATCTCCACTCTGTGCTCCTCCCAGACTCTAAACTCTGACGGCCACTGACCCAATTTCTATCTTTATAATCTCATCCCTTCAAGAACACTGTGGGAATGGAACCATCCAGCAAAAAATCTGTGTGATTGGCTTTTTTTTTTTTTTTCACTCAACATGATTTTTGACGTTTCATCCAAGTGGGTATATGTGATAGATGATTTGTTTATTTTATTGTTGAGGGCTATCTCATGGTGTGAGTGTACTGGCCTGTGTAACTCTTCGCCCAGTGAACATCCTCAGGCCTGCTTCCAATTTGGGGCTGTTATGAATGCGCGACTATGAGCGTCTATGTATAGATTTTTGTATGAACATACATTTTCATTTCTCTGGGGTAGGATACTGGTTTAGCCTCTGAGAGTGAGACCACTTTAGGTAAAGCAAGCAGGGAGAAGTTTGCAAGGATGGTGATGCAGAAGCGGAAAACTTCCTGGTAAAGTGAAATAAGTCCCATACAGACCAGGGAAAGACAGTTCTATGCGGAGGGCAGCAAGAACAGAATCTCTGGGTTCTGAACAAGATTGGCAAGGCTGTAGAATGGAAGAGAAAGAAATATGGATAGGGACATCCTTACTAAAGAAGGAGAAGGTGGAAAAAGACCTGCAGGGATTGCTTTGTGACTCAGAGCCTGCAGATGTTAGGGTGCTATTCAGTTTAGTCTTCACAGCTCTTAGGAATTTTTACACCAAGGAGATAAAGGTTGCAGCTCATAAAGATTTGTTTGACGACTTTCAGAGAAGAGACAAAATACAAGCCACTTTCTGTCACGAGTCACCGCACGTAGGTCAGTGAGCTTGGGTGTACATAGGTGACAACTTTAGGTTGGCGGCCAAATCCCAGCCAATCTGTTGGTCCCTTGGTAAGAGTTTTAGAAAGGCAGCATTTGCAAATGCAAATTAGTTTAAGAGAGCTGCGATTGGACTTTAAATTTAAATATATTTATCTTCAGTATATTTGGCTTCCTGACAGCCATTCACTACTATAGTAGACAATTTAATCTTTTTTTGAACTTTAGTTTTCTTATTATAAATAAGAAACCTGACAGAATTGTTAAGTGTTAAATTAGACAATATGAATAAAAGTCCACAAAGCTTGTCACATTTGCTGTAAAGGAAAATCATGAGAGATCTAGAAAGTCTCTCTAGGTATTTCTCTCCTTATAACTAAGATTATGAAATTGTTTACTTTCTGTAGACTTAAAATATAATTAATGATAGGAAACCAAAACATTGACATTTAGAAGATAGAATTTGATCTCAAACCAGCACTCAAACAAATGAACACACAAAAATGTGAATTCTTCCGTGTTTCAAAATTCTTTGCCTTTTTGGACAAAGGTAGAGACCAACTGTTAATTGCACATCTGTGATTACTATGATCAAACTTAATTTACTCTGAGCCAGGTTTGATTATTGATGTTTATAAAGAAGTAACATATGCAAAGAGGCTCCCTGTTTGAAAACATCCTTCTGGTTTGGCAAGATAGGAGTTAAGAGAACATTTCACCATAAACAAATAGTCTCCTGTCTCAATTCATGTATAAAACATAGGAAACCTAGACAAAAAGACAAACACACTTCAACAGTTAGGTTGAAAAGAGACATCATTCAACACTTTACTTATGTTCACAGACAATGGAACACATTAAAATTGCAGAAATTATTATTTAAAAAAGAGTGAAAAAGGTTTGAATTTTTGGGTTTATTTTTTTCCATATCTGGTCACAGGTATCTGTTTCTGCCTAAAATGTTCAACAGAGGGTCATTCTTTTCCACAAGGACAGAATAATTTTGATTTCCTGCTACTATACTGCTAATTTTCTTTGGGGATAGTTTGCTGGCTTAGTTTAAATTGATCTTTGGACTGAAATGGAGTACTTGTGGGTAAGGATAAATTGAAGTCATTATTGGAACTGCATGTGGAAAGTCAACACATCATAGTCACTTTGTACCTGAGGGAGGGCTGCACATCTGCCTGAAGAACTGGTTTACTCAGACTGCAAAGGAAGTGACCGTTTTCACTTCCGGTTACTTTCTAACCAGACTGTTCTGCTCAGTATATACTTTCTCCTGAGTGTAAAATCCCCAAAAAAGAGAAGGGAAAGAGTAATCATCAATGTCCAGCACGTTAAACCACAGGAAACAGAGAAATGTATACTGAAAACTAAAATCTTTCCAAACAGAAAAGTTATTACTCAGTACAGATAGCATAAAAATGAAAATTTCCAGATCACAAGACTTCAGAGATTCAGGAGATCAGTGGACAAAAGGGACTTAGAACTCAGCTACAGTTATTCAATTGCTTTTTCAAATGGTTATTCTGTTTAGGATCTCTCATGATCTTTATGCTTCATATTTTGCTTACGAGATTTATAAAGGAATTATTTCTTAAATGTTATCATTTACATAAGTAGTGCATGTTTATTGTTTTCCTCTTCAAGGCTTTCTTCTAAATGTCAGTGAATGGCTTGGGGAAATAACTTTGATAAATATAAAACAGGTCACCAATGTATTTGATGTATTTAGCATTTATCCAAGTTAGACAAGGCTCATCTGAGAAAGAAATTGCATGTATTTCTGAACTGTGAACTGTCTGAGTAGAAAGAAAAACAGTTAATATTTTATGAAGCTTTTCATAGAAATATTTTGTCTTTTTAAAAGTTGCTATTTCTGACATTAGCCACTCAAAGTTCCTCTACAATGGCCCATCCATTTCCTCGCTCTCTCCTCCATCCTTCCCCTCTTTCCTAGTTAGATCACCTTTGATACGATTTTAGTGTGTCACAAATTAATTTTCAAGGAATCACTTAAAACAATCATTCCCAAGGATAGCAACTAGGAAAAAAAGTAAAGGTGTATTATATCTGAACAAAATTAGAATATATAAAAGTTAATTAGGTTAAATCAATCATAGAAAAACTCTGTAACAAAGGCTAATATTTTTCATATCTGGGAAAAATAATTTCAAAACAGTAGTACTAAATTACACAAGGAAAAGATCACTGTAGCTGATTGTATTATATATACAATTACAATAGAGTTGTGTCTGTGAAAATTAATACATAGGGATGCATAGTGTTTAAACAGTTCAAGATCTTTAAGAATATGCTTTGAACAATTAACCATGTCTGTGAAAATGCAACCATATGATCATGTTTGCTTTTTGAACTGTATTTGTGGAGAAATAATTCCTATAGACTTTGTGCTATAGAACAAAATGAGTTTAGTTAGATCATACAATTAAATGCAATTTGTTTAAAGTCAGGGAGAGCAAACCAGCAGGGTTATTTAGAGAATGAGATAACTTATGCATCTTAAATTCTTCAGCCTGGTTCCTGTGTTCTGGAAACATTGCTGTTCTTTTGTTGTCATTAATCTTAGTAAGCTGCATCCCATCCTCAAAATCTATGCACAAGAAAAAAAAAAAACTATCATAAAAGAAAAAGAATCTGTCGAGTGACCCAGAAAAGGGTGACCCAGAAGAGATATTGTCATGAAAGACAAAGTGAAGAAATACTGGGCCAGGGATTTAGCTTAGTGGTTCCAGCGCCTTCCTTGCAAGAACAAGGCCTCAGGTTCAGTCATCGGTAACCACATACAACAATGCTGGACGTGCTGACTCACACCTGTAATCCCAGCACTGGGGAGCCAGAGGCAGGAGGATTGTTATGAGGTTGAGGTTAACCTGGGCTACATAGTGAGTTTAGGGCCAGCCAGAACTACAAAGTGAGACCGTCTCAAAAAAAAAAAAAAAAGTGGAGAAATATTCTTAAGCTCTTTCTAGATACTAAGATAATTAAAGCCAAGAAATTAGGGACTCTATTACAGTCTCAATTGCATAGAATTTTGCAGAAATTTTGTTTTATAGTGAACACTTACAGCTATTTGAGCTATATCAAATTTCATGTCTTGCTTTCAAAGACATGGCCAATTCTTTTATAGAACTTTAAATATAATCATTTTCAGTTAAAAAGTGCAACTGAAAAATAAAAGAACAGTTGTTCTTTTTTTCAAATCCACACTTCTAGACATTTATCCAAAGGATGCTCTGTGTAGTATCTTTTCTTCCTGTTTACAAGTTGCCATTTGTCTTCCTTAATATTCTAGTGTGGAAAAATAGTATTTTTTACAGACTTCTTGAACTCTCAAGTATCAAAGTAATCCTGAGAAAGGATCAAAAGAAAACTCCTTGATTTCAGATGTAGTTTTCTAATGTTTCATGTAAATATTTTCTGTGGACTCAGTTTAAAGTGTAATTTGAATGCTGTTCACAGTGTATCATTTTGCAACTGACGCCAAGTTTTGTTGGTCTTCAGATAACGCTCCTGTTTGTACAGCAACTTCTCCAAAGTGCCTAAACCATCTTCAGCTGCTATTAAAAGAGAGGAAATGCCAGAAAAAGAAATGATTCCGGAACTGCTCAAAACTCAAAGCAGGGCCGGGGATACAGCTCAGTGGTTCCGGCGCCTGTCTTGCAAGCACAAGAACCCGGGTTCGATCCCCAGTAACCACATAACAATACTGGGTGTGGAGACTCTCGCCCAGCAACAACCAGTACCACATACCACAGTGCCGGGCATGGTGGCTCACGCCTGTAATCCCAGCACTCGGGAGGCAGAGGCAGGAGGATTGCTGTGATGTGAGTTGGAGGCTGAGCTCGGGGCCAGCCTGAACCACAAAGCGAGACCCTGTCTCAAAAAACCTTAAAAAAAGAAGAGTTCATTAATGGTACCAGAAAGGAAGATGAATGCTTTGGCACATAAGCAGAGTCCTTGATGGATTTGGTGGTGAGTAAGTTAGATAGTTGCTTATTACAACACCTGTTTTCTCCATGAAAAGAGGAGCAAGACTATTGGTTAGGAATGAGAAGACAGAGATTGAATTGATGTGGGAAATTTCTAGGAAATACTGAGTTTTCAATTGTAATTTACGGTCATAAGTTCAAAGGCTGGAGAGCCAATTTTGTATTTTTCTGTGTCTGTTTTTGGAAATAGGGAAAAAATAGGTGGAGCATTAAGTTTTGATACATCAATAAGACAAAACGTGGGGAGACAGACAAAGAAGCTGTCATGTGAGAGAAGGGAGTGTGTGTAGAGAAGTGATTCTCATGATGGACCATACCATGTTAACTAGATAATGACGGTTGACTTAATTGTAAGTAGTAAAGATGGGATTGAAAAATTGCCAGAGTGAAGAAACCAGAGTGAGTAATGTGTTTATTCTGGCCTCTTGTGTTTAAAATCAAAATTTCAGAGCTGCAGTCCCCATTAGTAATAATAAGATCCAGTCTGTACTCATTGAAAAAAGAAATGGTGTGGAGGAAGATCAAACTTGAATACAAGCAACTGAAGAACTGAGACACAAAATTTCTGAGTGGATCATCTTCGTAGATGTTCAAGTCACCAAGAATGTACTGCAAACATGCATAATAAAAATCAAAAATAAAATTGGAAAAAAAAGTGTAGCTTCTTGAGAACATCCTGGATGTAATGACCAATACTAAAAATAATAAAAAGAAATAATTATAAAATAATAAAAATAATAATAAAAATAATAAAAGAAAAGTGCTCACAAGACTATGCAGAAAAGGTCCACCAGAAGGACCTATTGTGATGATACGTATTCCAGAAACTTCATATTTTCCCATTAAGGTGAAGGAGTTTTCTCAGTATAGAAATATGAAACAAAGATGCCTACCCAAAGCTGGACCTTGTAGTAAAGAGTTTAGTAGCATCATGGTGATTACCTTGACCATATCCATATCTTATCAGTATTAGTGGTAAAATTGGTTCTGTTCTCAATGCCTCCACATAAACACCTCAGTTTCCTCATATGTTAACTAAGGTTCTCTGAAATCTCTATTAGGTCAAAATGTACTCCTGTCTCCATGGTTCATCTTAGAGAAAAAAACACACATGCTCGTAGAGGAGCTGGATACTCAGAGGATGGATGGGAACCATCCAAGAGAGGAAAAGAGCTCTCTTGCCATTTATTCCCCACCCAAATCTCTGCCTAAGCAAGTACCTCACAAGTTGGATGAAGTACATGCTTTTGCACAAAATGGAAGTGCGTGTACATAAAATCAGGAGGGTAGGAGGAGAGGCTGCAGTTTGGGTGCTGCTTTGTCACTTTTTCCTTTTTTGGGTGACAGTTGTAGACACACATGTCCTGGCTACATTGAGAGCCAGCTGGGGTGAGATTTGGGAAGAAAACTCCTATCAGACAACTAGGACACCTTCAAACTGAGATGGATATGAAATTGTCTGGGTTAGCAAGCCTGCCACCCACAGTGTCTGTGCTTATTTGGTACCAATTCCCTGGGGAAATGGGCAGTAGCAGGAATTATGTTCCTGAATCACACTGACGATCAAGTTTTTATTTAGCTGTGGCTTCTCTTGAAGTTATACCTGTTCCAAAAGCAAAAAAGTTATTTCTGACTCTATGGAGAAATCTTGCCTTCCTGGTAAGCTGCTTCCTTCTGGAAAGAAGCAAAGCCCCGTTCAATTCAGCACAACTCTCTCTGCAAAATATTCTTGAACCATTTTCTCTCCAGAGCATCCCACAGCCGGGGCTTCACACACAATGACACCCGACATCTCCACAGTCTGGATGGTGTCAGAGGTGTTCTGCAAATGTTAGCTCATTTGTGCTAGCAAGGCCTTGTGGTGGAAACATTCTTACCCACATTTCAGGAATAAATCACTGAATTGAAGAAGCAATACCAACTGATCTCAGAAGGCAACACAGTTCACCTGTGGCTTGTAATTGTAGATGCCCCATGGTCACAGTAAACACCACTACAAAGTAGCACTGGTACCCTGAAGGCCACAGCTCAGCACTCCTTTGATATTCTGGTGAAAATCATGGTTTTTAAAGAAGCAGACCGTGGGATAATATGGATAAGTTAAGAGAACTGATTAGAAATAAACACATAAATAGTGCAATAAGTACAGATATTTAATAGTGTGGTTCATTAATCTGTGTTAATGTTTTGCCAAGTCAACTTTTTTATTTTGAATTTTTATTTTTATTTGTTCATAGTCCAGTAGGACTCCACTCACAGTAGGGAGTGTCACATATAAGTGACACATCTTGCTTCTCTCTGTCCCCTTCTCCCTTCACTTCCCCGCTTCTCCATCTCTCAGTTAACTTCCCTTTTGCAAAAACTCTACCTTCCTGTTTCCTGTTATCTAGATTTTATTTCCCTCTTTATTTCTATTTTTGACTTCTCATATAAGAGAAATGATGGTGCAATATTGAAAATTATGTGTCTGATTTATTTTATAGAGCATTATTTTCCAAGATGCATGCATTTTCCTAGAAATGACTCATGGTTACTCTTTGGATGGTAGCATAGTCCTCCGTTGTAGGTAAACACCACACTTTCTTATCTGTTATTGGATATGTAGGCCTCTTTGAAGACCTAACTATTACAAATTATGTTGCTACAAACATAAGTATGTATGTATCACTATCACATGATGCCTTATATCTCTCACGAAGATTCCTAGAAGGGGAATAGCTGGGTCAAATGAAATTTCTAGTTTTAGTTTTTTGAGGAATTTCCACACTGATATCCATAGAAGTTGAACAAGAAAAGCACAACTTTGATGGTCATGCTGTTACATGCTCTTCTATTTAAACAGTATCTTTAGGACACTTATGTTTTCTTTTTTTTTTAATCACTCTATTTATGTCTTTATCCCACACTGAAGGATTGAGTATATAATTATAGTCAGTATTCTACAAGGCACCAATGCTCATTGAGTGTATGAGATAAGAAGATCCTTTATTTATAAAAGCTATAGTCTTTCTTGTGCGGAAATCTCTGAAGTAGGGGAGCATTTACTATGAGAATTATGATCCCATGTCAGACGAACAAAATATATGGACATAATTAAGGGTAGATTCACAAATAAAAGAAATCCCAGAAAAAATTTAATGTATATTTATACGTAAGAATTATCAAAATTTTGCAGTAGCAAAAGCATATCTATTGGTATGTGTGTTATCATTTAATTTATACTGCATTTCTATTTGATTATTAAATTAGAAATTCCTTACGTTTTAGAGAGAAAAGAAGCACCTTGGATTATTGTCACCACATAAGATTTTTTAAAATTTCAAATCTTTATTGGTACATTATGAATACACATCATCATTACATTCAACAGTGAGTTTCTACCAGAATATGACACAACTTGATTCTAATTTTCCCCTTCCCCCACACACCCTGCAATCCTCCACCCACTATATGTAAGCTTTGTTTCCTTTTTAAAAAATTGCTATCACATTCTTTTCCCCTCATTATTTACCTCTACACCCTCTTCCCTTTTAAATATTTTCTATTTCACAATATCTACTATATATACTAGAACTCATTTACACCTTAATTTTCTCACCAGAGAAAATTAGAAAATTCTCACCAGAGAAATGGAAGCAACCATTACCTCGATTCCAAAAGCAGGGAAAGATACAACCAAAAAGAAAAGAACTGCAGACCAATCTCTGTAATGAACATTGATCAAAAATCTTCAGTACCATACTGGCAAATAGAATACCATACATCCTGACCAGGCTGGATTCATCCTAGGGATGTAAGGATGGTTCAACACACATAAATCAATAAATGTAATACACTATATTGCCACCATGTGAGATTTGAGAGAAAAGAAGCCCAAATGAGTTTAGAAGGAAAAACTTGATAGTTAAAAAGTATCTGATCTTACCTTATAGTCAGGACATAAGCAGGTGAAATAAACAGCTTTTTACTTATAGATCTGCTTCAATTCCACAATTCACTGTCCAGATTTTGTCTAAATTGTATCTTAAGGCCCATTTTCTCCAGATGTCCAACTTTGCCTTTTCCTCAAAATTAAACAGGCCTTTTAATTTTTATTCTGAAAAAGAATGTGTCACCAATGGAAGTACAGAACTTGGTTTCATACACAAGTAGCACTCTAATATACCAGAGATGAAAGCCCCACAGAAGGTGGGTATAGACTCTGTCTCAACACAGCCAGGTGACCTGTTTTCTCAGCTTTGAATTCACAGTGCACCAGCATAAGGTATTAGGAGTGGAAAAGTTCTTATTTAAAACACAAATATCTGTGACAGAAGCAGTAGCATACAAAGAACTGGCCAGGGAAATTGGTTTTTGAATAATTGTTTTTATTGTATTTCCTTTCACCAGGGTTAATAAATTTCTCTGTGACAGAAACACAGAAGCGATCCTGGAATTTGAACATTTCAGTAAATTAGTGATGTCCCTACAGAGTAGCTCCATTTCACTGCACCTTGCAGTATAGGGAAGCAGACTGTAGCTGGAGAGCAGGCAGCTAACTGGGCTCCGACCTATGCCCCATTCTGCTTCTCTGCTCCATACTGCTGCTAGAACCAGGTTCCCAACTGATGGCTATGAATAGGAAGCTGGCGTTTCTAATAACCCCTGCAGATCAAAGCCTTTGAGTTGCAGATAGACTGACTGACATATTCATGATTACATACGTTTGTGGCAGATTTTGTACATGGATTCGACAGCATGTATTCAACCGTTTTCTGCATTTGCAAGACTTATGGTTGACAAAACACAACAAAGCCACATTAGAGAAGACAGGTGCCCTCTCTGATTTTAGATTAGATTGACATCATCTAGTAATCTTGTAAATGGGTGCAGAGATAAGAGTACGAGGAATAGCTGGGTGTGATGGCACATGCTGGTAATCCCAGCACCAGAGAGGATGAGGTTGGAGAACTGCCATGCATTTGACACCAACCTGGACTATATAGTGAGACCCTGTCTCCATAAAAGAGAGAGAGAGAGAGACAGAGAGAGAGAAAGCGAAAGACAGACAGAGAGAGAGAAAGACAAAGAGAGAAAGACAAAGAAAGAGAAAGAGAGAGAGAGAGGAAAAAAGAATACCATGTATATTTCAAGAATATTATAGTTTCATAAATAAAGTTATTAGAACCTTATTGAAAAAGTGCATTTGATTTTTCTCCTGCTGAATATTTTTTGTTATCAGTATGGAGGCACCAATGAAAATAGTTCACCTAACTAGAAAATAGATCCATGAAGAGGTGACCTAGAAGGAAAGTGATTAAATAGGTTGAAAATATTTACAGAGTGACCATGAGCTAAAAAAATGAGTAAAACTCCATCTTTATCATTTTATTATTAATTATCTCATCACTTACTCAAAAGTAAAAGAATATACTATCAAATCATAGCCACAGTCTCAACAAACAAAATATTTGTGGTTTTGGTAATTAAAACCAAGTAATTATGAATTTCTGTTTTATTTCTAATTCATCTGTGGACAGCAAATAAATATAAAACATGAGCTATGGGGAAATGTAAAATGGAAGAACAAAAAATGGTGATCTCTTCAACACAGAGTCACATGGCACATGGGAAGAAAATGGATAGTAGTCGTCAAGGACAGTATCCTAAGATTGTAGTGACTTAGACATCTAAATGGTTTTTTCAATTGTCATTACATCTTATGCTTTTACATCTCTTTGAATAAAATAAAGAAATATAGTTTTTGAAATCAGATCTTAAGGTCTAATAGAGCCAGGCTACTACAAATCTCTTTCCAGTCAGATCCAGTCTTCTCTAGCCTTCTCTTCTGGTCTACTCTATCCTTTCCTTTTTCTCAGACATATCATTATCTTCTTGTAATTTAGAAAATGAGTGTTACTTGATTGTTACTATTGACATTTCCTGCCAATACATCTTCCCCTGATCATAATTTTATTCATTTTTTTCTTTTTTTTACTCTGTTAGGTAAAGAAAGAATTTATCTGAAGTATCAAAACTCAAATTTAAACAAAGCAAAATGTATCGATGGGTTTATCTCAACACCTCAGCACTGAACTAACTTTTAACATAGAAATTATTCAACAATATTATTAGGGCTCTACTTAATTTCTCAACTTGATGTATTATTGGCCTACTTTTCAGACTCACTACATGTTATATATGTACATTTGCAATATGTTTCTTCCTTCTAGCATGGTGTTAAATAAGGATTCTACTCCCCTAAAAGTCTAAAATCCCACATTTAAAATGGAGACTGATTTGGTCACTCTCTTTTTATTGGAACAAAATGCCCAGAACCTACAAATTATAGGAGGAGAGATTTATTTTGGTTCATAGTTTGTAGAGGTTTCAGTCCCTAGTCAGCTTGTGCTAAGGAAAGTAGCAGGGCAGAAGGGTCTGACAGGGGAAAGCAGTCCATGTCAGGGCAGGCAGGATGCCGGCAGCTTCAGAGGGAGGAAGATATATACTCTCCCAGGCCACAGCCACAGTGACTCACCTTTTCCCATCAGGCTTCATCTACTGGTTCTATAAACCAATCAATGGAGTAATCAGTATCACATATGCATGAGCCAGTTACTTTCAAAACACCTCACCCATAAGCACTTGATATTTTGTGAGGACACTGAGACATAACCCCTAAGAGAGACTGGGCAAATTGAGAGATGGTGGTTCTGAAGACATCAAGATCTTCCACAGATACCTGAGTAAGTTTCTGCTTCTCATCCAATATTCACCCCGTGTGAAGTAGATGAGACCTCGAGCATGTACTGCAGTTTTAAGTCAAGTTATGAGCCATAGAATACAAATGACCCATTTTTAAAACAGTCATGGGAAAATTTTCAGGGTTTACTTGATCTGTTAAATTCAGAAAAGTAAAGCTAGCCTTTCATCTATTTATTCTCCCAATTTTTCTTTCTTCTTCCTCTTTATTAATGTATGCTGATCTAATAGTTTTAGCAGTTTTTTTAAAAAAATAATTGCATGATGTTTATTTCCTTATGGATAATTTCAATTTATTTTTTCCACCATAAAATATTGAAATGAATATATCTGGACATAAATCATTATAGGCCAGCATTCTTATTTCTATAGATTAGATTTTCCAAATGTAGGCTGCCATATTATTATTCGAGACAGCCAGCATTTCCTCACAGATACCACATATATTTTGAGTGCCCCGTCATACTGCTGATATGATGCTTGCTCTTAACAAGAAATGCTATTTCTTAAATTCCCAAGAATTTTATTTCCATGGCTGATTCTCCCCTGAAATATATTCACAGACAATTGAATGATGCAAGAGATTCTGCATAAGCTTCAACCTTCTCTGCTCGTTGTTGAGTGAGGGTCATTAGCTTTCTTCCTTTGGATTTTCTGTTTCAGATTCTTGTCAGTTTCTCATTTTGGACAGGACAAAAAATGAGTGCTTTTGACTCTGGCAAATTAACATTTTTCTCAGTATAATTCATTTTAAAAGAGAAGAGCAGAGCACCACTTGCTTAGTGTATCTGAGATTTTTCTTGTACCATCACCTCAGACATTCTCAAGTGCAGCTTGAAGACTTACACAGATCCTTATTTCCATCTGATCCCTGATGTTACCATCTGTCTTCCATACTTTATTTTTATCTCATACTATTCATGATAATAAGCATTTAAACACTCTGTATTTTATCCTTTCAAAATAGTCATTTGGGGCACACAGTCTTGCAATTCTGATTTTAAAGGTATAGAAATTAGCATGGTTAACTCATTGGCACATAAGAATTAATGCATTAGATTTCTAAGATTTATTAATTCCAGGAGGTAACTGAATTTGGCATCATTAAATGAAAGTTGAGAAAATCTTATATTATTTGTCATAGAAAAGTCAATAGAGGCCTTTGAATTTATACTAACAATCTGTAGCCTTTGCTGAACTGGTTTTGAGACAGATTTTTGGAGAGATATTTCATTATATGCCAGTATCTCACAGTTGGTTCAATACAGAGTCACGGCTCGAGTGCTGCCAATGTGGAGAGCTGTGTAATAATCTGGAGTGTCAGCTACTTTTAGGAGACAATCTGTAGCTGTCCTAGTTCAAGAGGAACCATAAAAGGGCTGAAACTTGCCACACACATTCTCTCCTAGAAGGAAATGCAATAAGCATCTTCTGTTTCTACAGATTGGTGTTGAGCTATCTACTTTATCTTATTATAATTCTAATGGAAAGAAGTCTCCTATTCAGAGTAAGAAGTTACATTTGTCTACTGGAAACCATAACTCTTCTGAAATCTGTTCTAATGGTTGATTTAGAATTGAAGTTTTTCTAGACATTTAAGTTTGAATTAGAATGTCCACAGCTTGGTCTTTCAGGACTCGACACCTGACTATTTTTAGTTACTCCCAATAACCTAGTGTCAAGAGTGCATCTAGACAAAAACTGGATGTGAACAAATGAATCTCTGAAAGTGTTTCATCTGCATCTGATCCCTAGGCATTCCACTGCACAACTGAATCCCACTTGAGAAATAGCTGGACTTCACTTGGGGGTCAGGACTATCCCCAAGGTTGGCAGGGGCTGTGGAACACGGAACATCATGGATGTACATTTTCAGAGTGACCTCCTGTCAGCAATTGCTGTGTTTTTTTACGTTTCAGACAAACTGACTGCTACAAAGATAGACAGCATCACTTCACTCAGTCTAGGAGAGGAAATGACATTGACATTTTTAATTTACACATTTTAAGTATGAGACAGCAAACATCAAAATCTTGTCTACAAATCTTCAGCCCCCCTGGTAATGAATTAATGAATATTAGCTCCTACATCCAAGCTATATATAGGTCTCAGAGGAACAGGCAATATTCAGTTACAAGTACATGAATGTGTACCAAAAAAAAAAAGTTCTACAATTAGATAACTTCAAAGGAAATGTTGATTGGTGAATGATTTGTGGGTTCTCTTTGATCTTTTGGGTTAAGCTGTTTTGTTAAGCAGCTTTCCACTGCTACAAGAAAAGATGAGGTAAATAACTTACAAAGGACAATGATTTATCATGGCTTACAGTTTTAAATGTTCCAGCCCATAAGCAGCTAACTCCATCATTTTGTGTCTGTGGTACTGCACAGACCGCATGACTAGGTGAAGGTGAAATCCAGATTTGGCAGCCCTGCTAACTTTGTCTTCACTCCTCCCTCGGCCAAAACTGTGCAATCGATCCATAGTCACCTGTATAACCGCCTGCCCCCTCCGCATGCTTCAGCTGATCCACAACCGACCCATATGGTTACTCCTCTTGCCATTTGCTCTATAAGTGTGTGCATTGCTTAATAAAATTGGAAGTCTTCTCTGAAACTCTCCCTAGATAGGGAGCATAAAGCAGAACAGACACAAACATTTCATTTCCAGGAAGCAAAAGAGAGTGAAGAGTGGGTCTGGGTCACAGAATTACCTGTAATGTATTTTCTCCCTCACCTTGGGACCTCCTCATATCTCAGTGGGTTTTCCATTTCCCAGTAGTGTCACCCTTTAGCACATGGGAGTTTGGAAACATTCAAGATCCAAGAGAAGCTTGGATACTTTCTTATTGCTGAGATAAAGTACCCAACATCCAAAGTTAAAGGAGGAGAGATTTATTTAGCTTGCAATTTGCAGAGGTTTCAAGTGGATAGCTCTAAGGCAGAGCAAATGACAGAAGGACATAGCTAAGGAGAAGCAGTCCCTGGCATGGCAAGCAGGAAGCCGCAAGCCTGCCCTTCTTCCTTTCTTTCTCTTTTTCTTTCTCTCTCTCTCTCTCTCTCTCTCTCTCTCTCTCTCTCTCTCTCTCTCTTTCTTTTCTTTCTTTCCTTTCCTTTCTTTCTTCTTTCCTTCCTTTCTTTCTTTCCATCCTGAACTACAGTTCAGGCCAGCCTGCACTACAAAATGAGACCCTGTCTCAAAAAAATATATATAATAATAATAATTTCCAACAGATTCCAATGATCTCCTTAACAAAAGCTCACTGTAAAAAAGAAAAAGAATTGGTTCTCTCTACCCATATTCATTAATACTGCAGATGCACCATTTTAAATGGACCAACATAGCATATATACAAAAAGGAATATTTTTCCACCATAAAAAATGAAATTTTTCATTTGCAAAATAAAAGCATCACATGGATCTGGAGATCATCATGCTGAATAAACTAAGCAGAATCAGAAATGCAGATAGTTCATGTTCTTTCTAATGTGTGGAATCCAAAAATGACAAATATTAGGAGAGTATTTTTGGAGAGGTAGAAGAGACCAAAGGAAGAGAGAAAAGGGGATAAGAATAAACAATAAAGAACACAAATATGATCAAAAGACATTGTACACATTGTATGGGGTATGATGAAAGGGAGTGATAAAGTATGCTACATATATGTGCAAAAAGAAGAGTATAAAACTCATTACTCTGTCTTATTAATATTGACTAAGAAAAACTCTGTAGCAAAAAAACAAAACAAACAAAAAAAACCACTATGTTAGAATGTGTCTGCCTGAAACAAATTGTATTCATGATTCACAGAGCAGGGCAGATGTCATGGGGACAAATGTCCAGATCCAAAGACATTCAGTGCATTCCTGTGTAACATGTTTGCTAACAATGACTCGCCCTACAGAGTCTGCAGAGAAATGCTCTTCTTCTTGTGTCCTGGTTCTCACGTGAGTTCTAGACCCGGCACCCTCACTCCATCCTAAAATACACCTGTTCTCATCATCTGCCCGGCCCGAGGAATATCCTCAGCTACGACAATCTAACCTCTCAGGTCCTGTCTACATTAAAATGGCTTCTTGTTTTTTCCTCTCTGTATCGAGTTTTGGCCTTTTCTCCTACGATATTGAGAACAGAGTACAGTCCTTACTGGCTAATTATTTTAAATGTTTCACTAACCTCAAGGAGGCATCGAGATCATCACTTTTCTGCTGCCATGAAACCTAAGTATATTTATCTCAGTGCGCAACTAGAAAAATCAAACATGAACGACCTTCTTAACTTAGTCGCTATCGGAGGACTGTCCTCTGACACCGTCAGACCCTATTAATATAACAGCCCTTTTTAGCTGTCACCTCCTCACACGCGAAGGGTCATCCTTCACCTTACATTTCTTCATGGATACTGTAACAATGAGGATGGATAGATCAACTCATTTTTGAGAAAAAAAAAAACTTGCCAGAGGGCAAAAATGGAGGACTGTAAACAGGAAATATAAATATAAAATATAAATATAAATATAAAATATAAAAATAATATTTCATTCTTACCACAGGAGAAGGACCTAGAGTCCCTAAGCTGGCAGGCTTGGTGTTCACGTCAGGCAGCGCCTTGTGCCAAGGCATACGCGGCCTGTGATGATGAACGCACGTATTTGTGTGATCGCCCCGATGTCTGTTGCACACTCTGCGCTGCTCCTGGTGGGGTCCGAACACAGAACACTCATCCCGGAAGTAACTCCACAAGTTGAGCGTTTACATTGGGAAACTTCTGTAAGCACTGCGGGTTTGCCGATTGCGCCAAGGGAGACCAAGGGAAACCTCTGAATGTAGAAAAATCTCTTGTCACTTGAACGTGGAAGATTTTTTAAAAAGCTTATATTTTGCACATTACATGTCTTTGTTCTACTAATTCATTTTGATATGTTTTCTAAGTGACCTGTTTGAGGGAGAACGAGAGAAAAATTGGTCTTCACCACGGAACATTTCCCGACCGGTCTGTATCCCTCCACTTCATCCTGCAATATAAGATTTTTTTTTTTTTTTTTTGAGAACCTACTATGCGGCACACACACTTGATAGTATATATGTGTAATAAAATACTTTATATCTTAGCTCATCCAAGTCAGGTCCTAGAAAGCCGGGCTTACCCCACACATCTGCCACTCAGTAGCTTCACATCTGTGAGTTAAATTAGTTCTGGTAGCTGGCAGTGTAGGATTCCATGTGGAATCCCAGAGTCACTGCCTCAATATCGGCCCTTAAAGCAGAGCCACAAGGGATTTTTATGCACAGTAAAGTTTGCGATGCTGGAGCTCGGAGGACTGTGGGACTGTCAAAATGCGAGAGACTTCATAGAGCCCTCACAGTGACAGTCACAATAAAAACGTTATTACGACACGCGGTGCATTTCATTAGTCAGGGCTTCAGCTCACAATGAAAAGTGCCAGCGTCTACCTAAAGCCCTAACTTAAATTCATTTTGATTCTAAACTCATTCTCGACCTCCTTTTTCTACTTATGTGGCAGAACTCCTTGACAAGAACAAGAGGAAACCTTCTTGCCTGCCTGGAATCCAGATTGGAAAAGATTCAAATGTAAATGACTCTGGTCTCCTTCAACTCAATACAGACAGATTCAGTTATCTCATATTAACCCCTATTGAAGGTACATAGGAATCTTGCCCAGAAGATCTCTGTGCTCAATCTGCTTATTAGATAGCAAAGAGGATCAACCTAGAGATTAAAAACCAGGGGAAGGAGCAAGTCCGTAATTCCAGAGATCAGCAGAAAAATATTTTAAAATAAAAATAAGGCTCATTTTTTAGCTGGATGCATGCAGAACCTTTTTCATTCCCCAAAGTCTATAAACTCATGAAAGAGCTTGCTAGATATTTTCTAACAATCACTGTATTTACTTGGCTCTGGCCATGGTTAGTCATCTCTTCCTCTCTGCTAACTCGATGCTAAATATGTTTCTGTTGTGGTAATTAGCACATCTCTCGAGAGGCCTCCTAACATAAGAGCAGTGCGCATGGTAAGCTCGAGAGGGAGATGTTTCTGAGTTATACTTCCAGCTCTGTCACTTACACGCTATAACACTGACCAACTGGCCAGTGTCTATGCACCTCTATAGCTGCATGGATCTCAGATCTGCTAGCTTAAGTAATCACACAGAATGCAGAAATGTCAGTGGCTCAGGATATTTGATAGATGATAGCTATGGTCCTCATGCAGTTATGGAGTATGGATTACTGCATAACTTTATGAGTAGTATATGCGTATCAATTTGTACTAGATATGGATGTTTGTCTGTGTAATTGTTGGTTAGTCGTGCCGAGCTTTGCTCTGAATCCTTTGTCTCCAAATCGCCATAGATTTGCCCAGTGCCTAGACTGACTGTCGAATGGGAATGGGAAGAATGAATGAACAAATGGACCAAAGGAATAAATGTGAATGAAGGATGTAGCTAGAATGTACTGCACTCAGCGTGTTTGATTAGCTCTGTAGGTTACTGGCTTTTCAAAGTATCATTTTTTTCCCCCATAGCTGTATTTGAAAATGTACTTTTTAGTTCCACTTGAAATGTCAACCATTTTCATCTGGCAAAGTTTTTCCTGACCTACTCAGACCACGGTGTTTTCTCATCTGCAGATCTGCAGAATCACTTCCCAAATGAGAATTTGACAGCGATGCCAAGCACTGTCTTCTGGGTGCCCCTTGAAGTAGATGCTAATCTTCTTGAAAATGAACTGGAAGGCAAGCAGATATGTTTGGGGAATCAGAGCTGATACTTGCAGTTTAAGTCTATCTTCCATCTTTGGAAACTGCAGTGCTCTCCAGAACTGAAATATCCTAAGATCGTTATAATCCAGTTCTTGTAGCTTATTTTAAACATCGACTCATAAACTTAGAAAAATGTTGGCAAGGTGGATGAGAATGAGAGTTATAGTATTTATAGGTTGGTCCTGTTTGAAAATTAAGAAGCACAAATAAGATATAATCAAAGAGTGGGAAGAAAATGAAAGAAAAAGCAGTTATAAATCCTGAAGACAGGTGGGAGAACAAGCTTGAGGTATTACGGAATATACTGGAGAAGATAAAGAAGTCTTTTCAAACCTGAAATCTTATAAATGGCTCACACATATGATTTATGCAATAAAAAGATACAGACCTGCCAAGAAGTGGATGGAGAAAACTCACTCATAATGAAGAAATCCAGGGTCATTCTTTGTCACCTATGTAGATAAGGGTGCATTTATTTTTGGAAACTCATACATTATTGGTCCCAATTAGTTTCCAAGTTTCTGTGGCATTATGTTCAAATGTGTGTTCATAAAATATTTTAAAACTCTTTATAACTGGCCTTTTTCATCTTCACTCCAATTCCTTGGCATACACTTTCCACCTTCTTGCCCTGATGTTAAACTTAAACCTATTTTGCCAATTATTTTTCTCAACTGACCTCATGCTTTTACTTTCCCTTGATCTTAAACATTAATTGAGGCAATTTATGTACTCATCAAAATAATGCCAGGATCAGCGATCTGCTGTGAAAGGCTAGATAGCAAATATTTTTGTTTAAAATAAGACACTTTATGACTCAGTCACAAGACAATGGTATTATAAGAGGAGCCAAAGTTAACAGGTAAACAAGTGATCACATAGCTTTGTTGCAATAAATTATGATTCTAAATCTAGTCTTATTAGTATTTCCAATGTGTAGTTTAAATGTGGTGTTTTGAAAACACCACAAAGCACCCTGCAGTTCTGGCTACTAGGTCCACTTTCACTGGTGAGAAAATGATCATGTCAAAAAATTAAATAATGTATCCAAAACTTTACAAATTGTAAACACCCTTTAGTGGTCTATCCACCAAATACAGTTGGCAGTCAGAGTCCCTGAGCTCCTTATTTGCAGGTTCAACAAAACTGTACATGAATGCTACAATACACTCTTTTTTTTGAGGTAAGTTTTATATAGTATAAAATGAGTCTAATTTCATCCTTCTGCATGTAAATGTCTAGTGGCTCCAATACTATGTATGTAGAAGACTGTCTTTTCTACATTGTGTATTTCCACATCTTTGTTGTAATCAGTTGACGTTAAGTGCGTGGATTTATCTCTGGATTCTTCCTTTTGGCTGGTTCATGTGTAATGGTACCACAATACTGTTTTGATTGGTATTCTTTTGTTGTAAATTTTTAAATCAGGTAGTGTGATACTTCCTACTTTATTCTTTTCATTCAAGATTGTTTTAACTATTTGGACTGTTGTAGCTGCTTAAAAATTTTAGGATTTTTTCCTGTTTCTGAAAAAGGTGTGATATAGCTCACTGACCATCTACTTTGCTTGGCTCAGACTGATCCACTTAGTTAGACATAAAGGCCTCAGTTCCAGAGCCACACAAGCCTTAATGGACTTTGGGCAGTTGAAGCTTTTGGGGAAGAAGGTTTGCGCTGGTCATTCCTCATCTCTACTTCCCTCCATCTTGGAGAGATGTGGAAGACAGAAGAAAGATGAACGTGCTGAGACTAACACTCTCAGAGATGAGTTGAGGTACAGAGTAACTGGAATTAAAATTAAAGTTGTCCCAGTACTTATCCTCCTTCTGTCTCACCTGGCTCTGATCCCAGCTTCTTGTTCTTGTTTCATTTCCCTTCTGCTGTTTTACTGTTTCCTTCTTTCAGTCTCACGTCTGACACCAGGTGGGAACAACAGCTGAGCAGGGTAGAGGATCAAGGTACAGAGAGCCACACGAGTTGCTAATCATCTACTCTGGCAAGGCAGTTCCGTGCCAGCCTCAATGATGAATGGGGTCACTGGAGGAATATCCACAAACACGCTTGACTTTTCTCATGAATCTGCAGTTTCTTTTGAAAAAGGCAAATTTTATCAGATGGTGAAGTAAGACATATTTCCTCCAGCGGTGAGTTGTACATGGGGCAGTGTGATATTAATTCAGACCTGGGACAGATTCCTCGTCGCCTTCTTCTGAAATAAGTCCCCATTTCATACGTTTCATCTTGTACATATCTTCAGGGAAGATGGGAAAAACCATTCCTTCATCATCAGCAAATACTTAACAACTGTTACCTGTTAGGCACTGTTAGTTAACTGTTACCTTAACAACTGTTAGGCACATTGCAAGGTCTCATTAAGTTTACAAATAGGTGAACCTCAGAGAAGGGTAGCAAATGCTATTGTGTACTTCTGCATTATGAGACATATTTCCTACAAGATTCCACATTTCTCAAGAGGACAAAGGTGTATAATTTGAAGCTGGCTTCCCATGTTGTTGCTGGAGACAGTTGAACATCAGCAAGGTCTGCATTTGACAAGGGCTTTCTGGATTTGGAGTTAGGGCTCACTTATGCTTATGGGACTTGATCTATTTACATAATGATATGGACAGAAATAGAAACAAAAATGCTGCATTTTAAAATAAAGTGTAGAGTGAAACAATGATTCAGTCTATAGTAATAACCAATATGCTACATAGTTTTCACTGTTGACATTCCCACAAAAACTGATTTAAATCAGTCTTAATAAAGCCTTTTTGCTACAGCTCACACACATTAGAAATATCCCAAACAGCTATAGGCATGTGACATCCAAGGACTAACTTATCTTGCACATAACTTCAATCATGGCCCTTGTTACATTCACAATTTTCTCCAAGGTAAAGAGCTACATAAATCCATTATAACAGAAATCTGACTACTAGGCCCAGGTTATTCAGTTCAACATGATGTCAGGACTGGGGACCAACTAATTTGTTCTGCAGTTTTTATTTGTTTGTAATGAAATAGTTGAAATAAAAGTGCTTAATGAGATAGTTGAACTATAAGGAAAATTGTTTAACTTTAGCCTTGGTTGAAATGAAAAATATTTTCATTTTTTATAAAATTATGGCAGCAGTAGCAATAATCAGCATTAACAATCTACTGACTGTAGATAAAAATTGAATTTTTGCATTGCATCTTCCTAACCCTCCTCTCTTTTCCCTTTCCTTCCTCTCTCCAATGCTTTGTCTTGCTCACCTCCCCTCCCCTGTCCCTTCTTCTCTTCTCTCTTCTTTCTCTCTCCTTTGACATGCCATCGCTGATCTCTGTATATTATTCCAACAATAAATTATTGACTGATATTCAAATGGAATATAGAATTCAAATGGCACCAGGAAAATAAAATAGATCAATGCAAATTATCTGACTTTGTGTCACAAAGACACGTGACAATACTACAGTGAGGGATGATCTCTTGCTGTTATGATTGATCATTGCTTTTTGACATTTCTTGGAATCCTTGCTCATGACCAATTATCGTTTCAATGCTATAACTTGAAATATAAGGCACAAAAAATTAGGGAGGCATACAGTTCACTTTTCCTTTAAAAACAAAGATGAGAAATAAAGCAAGAAATAACTTTAGAAGAACTCACATGCAACTGAAACCAGAGTGTACATTCAGTGTTATTAATGATACATAAGCAGACTGAATATTTCAGAACAGCTTTATAAGACAGAGAGCACAAAATGTAGGGCATGAATTCCAAGTGTTTTGATTAAAAAAGGAAAACATCATCCTGATTTAGTCATCTGCTCCTATGCTAATATATGCCATGAATACTTTCATTCTCTTTCCCTTTCCCACTCTCCTTCTCTTTCTTTTTTCCTTTCTTTCTCCTTCCTCTCTCTCTGATTATCTTGCTCGCACTCTCATTCGAGTTTTTATACTAACAGGTTTTAAGCTTTAATAGAATCAACTGCACTCCATACAGAAACTGCCATTGTATAAGTTTGTGGATACAGTTGTGTTTTATCAACTTTTAACAGCAAGATCCCCAGAGATATAAAGACAGAATTTGTCTGCCCCAGACATAGCAGAAACAGCCTCTCGGGGTAGCATTGTCTCTTCACTCGCAAGTGACTGGCACTGCCGGTTCCAATGAGCTGCTTCTGCCAGAAGCAGATAAGCAGTCCAGGAGTTTGAGACCATGTCCTGCATACAACTAGATTTTCTTTGCGCTCATGGATGGATTTGGGATTCATTTATACTACAGTAAAGATTACGTAGCATTTAGAACACTGGACAAAAAAGATGATAGGGTTCTGAAGGTACAACACTTTGTGGGTTCAGGCATTGCATGAAGAAGTCATCTTGGAATAGAAGACCAACTAAATGAAAATGACATCACATTCTTCCAAAATGTAACATCAACCAGCCATAGGGAAAGGTAAGAAAGAAAAGAAAAGAAGAAATATTAATGAAGTCAGCATAAGTACGCAGTACAAATTAAAATTAAATTCACAATGACAGATTCTATGGCCACTTGCTGGACTGTATGGAGAAGAAGGAAATTAGGTTGTATTTAATAGAAATGGACTTTGCCACCATCATCAAGGCCTCCTTTGACATTTTTCTACATTCCCTAATTTGCTACTCTCCTGGCTTTTCTTCTTCTCCATTATAATTTTGAAAGAATTTTGGTTTGTTTGTTTCAGAAAAAGAAGAAGGATCTTTGAACTTCACAATGAGCTTTTCTTAGAGAAAGCAAGAGAGAAACTCAAGTGATATGCTAAATACCAAGGGGTGCATACCTTAAGTGCCCAAACTTTAACCAGACGTGACCTTCTTCTGATAAATCCTGACTTAAAGCATTGCTTCCCAAGGACAGAATAAGACTTTGTGCGTACTTGCGATGTATAGATATTTCTCTTGATTTTTTTTTCTTAAAACATTATAAAATGTAAATTCATTAATTTCTTACAGGTTATTTATTTTTAAAATTGAGACTAACTTTCAGATTACCTCATATTCAAAGCAAACATGCTTTTTCTAAACTTTTTCTTACTGGAAGATTCACTAGTGTCTTGGACAGTGACATGGTTCAGGATGGGAAAAGTTTCAGTTGTGAATAAGGCCCTTTATTAGGTGTGATTTTGGAAGTGTTATTTACCACAAGTTTTTCATCTACAATACAAAGCATTAAATCTGTTCATCTAAAAGTATTACTGTGAAGACTTAAAATGTAGGGCTTCAGCACAGCTGTTATTTGATCCTCATTTTGCTGCTTAGCCAGCAAATGTTATACATTTGATTGTGATGCACTATCCTAAGCAGAGTCCGCAGATATGGCCTACTGGAAAATGTGTAAGTCAAATGCATAAGAAAAATTATAGAGGTAGTTCCTTAGACTTTTTCTACGAGGGTCTGAAGAAAAATCCTGTCCTTGTAGCCCAGGGCTCACCCACTTAATACATGCAGAGATCAGCAGTGAAGACTTGGTTTATTTTTTAAGAAGGGGAGAAAGTGAAGGTTTCTTGGCTTCAAATAACCTGCCCCATTTCCCCACTTCTGTCTCTCATCTCTCAGAAACTTCGAGTCAGTGCTCATTATTGGATTCCGCATGTAGAGACTAATGAAAAAAAACCTTGTTTATTTAGGATTCCAATGTTTTAGCTTGACTATTTTATTTCTTAGTTATGAGCAATACCTCTTTCTCTGCAGAGCTGTATAATCTGCATGTAATGTTTTCAGCTTTCATGATCTAACATGTTTAGGAAATATCTGTCACCTCATACTCAAAAGAATCCATCCAAAGTTCTTCATACGATGGCTTCTCAATGTCACCGAAGGTCCTTTCCACATTAGTACCCTTGGCAGGCTAGTAGTCTGGCACCTTTAAACTTATATCCCATGAATATTTTACCACTTATTTAGAGGGAAGGATAATTGCTATGTGGATGGAATGCATAGGATGACAGAGAAAGCACAATATTTATAGCTTCCAGGCCCTCTTTTATTATATATAAAAGTTTAGCTCAGCCCACAGAAGTCCAACTCATTTAACAATCAAATCCTCTGCATTTCTAATCTCCTGAGAAGGGCAATTTAAGATGTCATTAACCTTCCTAAATATATAGCCTATCAAAATGTTCTTCCATTATTTAAGTGCAATCCTGATAAGCCAATTTTGCTAAATTTTAGCATATATAGCTATGTATGCATAGGCGAGAACATTTGATGTTTCAAGTAAAACATATTGTCAGTGAAGGTATTTATCTGAATAATTCACCATAGAAGATATCCTTACAATATTATTGATGTGTTTATTACACTCTTAAAAAAAGACAAGGTGACCAGCGATTAGTATTTTCTCTATAAGTTACCCTGTACTCAATTAGAAATGAATTAGAAAAGTTTTGATCATTCCTATGTTTTTATCTGCAAATTAATTATTTGCAGTCAAGCAGCGATCCTAATAGTTACTCTTCGTGCTTCATCTGAGAGCACAAAGCTATACGAAAACAACTCTGCATCATTTGCTCCTCTCTCCAGGAGAATTCGTCATTTTGTTCCCATCAATAGTCCAACCCCTTCATATGCCACACAGTTTTGTAAAGGCAGACATTCTACATTTTAACTTGTGAATCAAAGTCTGAAGGACATGAATAGGACAGTCATGAATCTCATTTGAAATATGAGTTTGGAAAAGGTTTGTTTATTTGTCTGTCATTCTTGTGCATGGCCCCCGCTAAAAGAAGAAACTATTGCAAATCTTTCACAAACTCACAAGTTCTTTCAATGAAGGTACAAGACAGTCACTGAATCCCAACAGGGGTCACAAAAAAGAGCAATAAATTGTCAAAGAGTTGCATTAAGTCTGCCTTCCTTTTTAAAGACTAGAGGACGTGTTATCTTTGGGACGTACATCTCTCATTAGATCAAAGGGATACAAGCTGTATTGGATTTCAAGTACTGCTTCTGGGACAGTCCACTTAAAGATCAGAAAATCAGAAAAGGCCAGGATGCTGTGAAAAGTTCTAAAACATCAGAGAAAAATACAGAGTAGAGACATGCCTGAAAAGGATTTACTGTTGAAAATAAAAGCATTTTTATTAAGCACATCTCTATGTGTTATTATTAAAACAGGACCCAGGCTCATGAGGACTTCAGATAGATTTGTTCATTACAGCATTGCTTTCTTGGCTTAGAAACCAAGTCAAATTGGGAAAGTGCTTAATACGGGGTCTTTCATATTATCTTCTCCAGCTTGGATCTTTAGTCTGCTTATCTAAGGAAAGCTATAGATCTGAAGACCCTATAATACGTAGCCAGGAGCACGGCATCTGTGTTGCAAGATGGGAAAAAAGGAGGAAAGGGAAACATCTATATGGTTCTTAACATTTAAATACATTTGATTAACAGAGGTAAAGGCCAACAGGTAGTCTCTGTCAACCAGGTACTTACTTCAATCCTGCTCAGCGAGAAAAAAGAAGACAGTAAAGGAGGAGGAAGAAGTGACATGGTGAAAGGGAGGGCTGTACAAGTCTTTCCTGAAAACTACATTTTTAAGCCACTTTGGAAAGAAGATCAGTCGACTATCAGTGTAATCTACTATCATTTTGTCAAATCTGCTCCCCAAATAGACCGTTCTCCCTTTGGGAATTCTCTTAAAATTCATGTCTGACACAGTACATTTTGTTTCCAGAAAGCTATGGAAACCATCAATGTATATTAATCAAGTCACACATAATTCCATACTAAGCTTTTGATTAAAAAACTTATACCTTATTTATTACCTATCCTCAATTATGTCCAGCCACAATTTTCTTGAAGGTTCTCAGAGATTATACAAGATTATCTGAGAAAAGAAGGTACTTCCCTTATAAAATAGGCATGAAGCTGAAATTACATCCTTTCCCCCAAATCAAATTATTAGAGATAAAGACTAAATCCCTTTGCTATTGTAAATTATCTTTTTTTAAAGTTGAAGTACAAAAATAACTCCACATTCTTAAATTGGCGCAAGTAATAAAAGTTCTTTTCAAGTTACCCCCCACCCCTAAATTCTGCTTTCTTTTAGCCAGATAGTTTTTCTATGCCTGGATGGAGTTGAAGGTTAGTTGTCAATGGTCCCATTATTATCTTCCATTAAAAGAGATACTAGTGTTCTTCTGTGGGGCTGATTACGATAAAATATCACAGACTAGCTGGCTTAAAAGAAATTAATTTTCTTTCAGTTCTGGAGATTAGAATTTCTAGATCGACATATTAGCAAGTTTGATACTTTCTGAGGTTTTTCTATTTTAAAATTTTTTTCCTCACGTGAGTGTCCTGTGCTCCTGCTTGTGTATCTCAATATTTCTTCTTTGGAAGGACCAGGTACACTGGCCTGAGGTCTGCTCTAGAGACACTGTTCTAATGTTGTGGCAAAGTGGAGCAGCTCAGTGCTGTGACCAGGTGTTTGCTACAGCTCTGAGACACAATCAAGTGTTATAGGTCAGTGCTGCAGCTACCTAAGTTTGAAGACTCAAGAATCCAAAAGTCACTGGAAGAGGTGGAAAAAAATCTTTTATTACTCTGGTGGGTTCAAAGGAGTTCATACTTGGAAGATTGAATCCTTTACTAGAAACGAGAGCCTCCTTATAGGTGAGTATGCTCACTGAAGCAGGTGGGGCAGGGGCTACAGAACACTTCTGAAAGCTATAGGAAATGACCGTGCTCCTAGAGACAGAGGGGCAGAATTAACAGAACCTGTCTTACCGTGCAGTATTGGTCTATCACTAACTTATCTTCTCTTTAGAGTTTATGTATCAGTGAGTGAATGCATTGTGAGGTTCAAGAGATTAAAAATTCCACTTATCAATTTTTGGGAAATGTAACTCTACTAGCTCTAATGGAATCATAAATTCTTTAAACAATTTTCAGTATTAATACTCTGAATCAAATTATTTTAATATACTCTTTCTATTAATAAAACCTAAAATCATACGATGCTACCAAAAGTGTCAGACGTTAAGCAAATATCTAAGTTTGAAAAGCAAACTTTTTAACAGATTGAAAAAAGAAAAGGAAATAGCAATTAATATTAAATTTAGAAAACATGAAATTTCAGGAAAAGGTTAAGTGAAAATAAGGTAGAAAATCATGAATCCTAACCTGTTTAATAATATGATGTCAACATATATAAGAAGAGTTAAAATACAGTAACTGTCAGATACTTGAAAATTTCCTACTTGGCTTGCATAATGTTAACAAACACCTGGAATGAATATTATATTAACTGATGAGCTTCGCTTCAAATGCACACAAAAATTCATTTAAATTCTTGTCTTTTGCTTACTGGTTATAAATTGACCATCAAAGTATCTTGGTCAGCTTATTTAAATTCTAAAACACTCAGTCACCTCATCTAAATAGCTATGTAAAAGAGCAATAACATCCTAGGTTACTATGATATTAAGTAATATACTAGAGATAAAAATTTTAAGACACTGATATATAGAAGTGCAATATTTTAAAGTTGTTATTGTGAGTAATACCTTTTATTATGATTTGTTGAGTATTTTACTTACAACAAACTTACTTTGGAAATGAGCCATACATCAAGACCTCCCACAAAAATCTCAGTATAAATGATATACAATGAAAGAAACAAAAATATAGTATCAATATTTATATACTCACAAAAATACATTAAAATTAATGTATTACAAATGAACCCTTTAACATTATAGCTATTGCTTTGGGGGATTTTTTGGGTTTCTTTTGTTTGTTTGCTTTTGTTTTTAGGTTTTTTTGAGGCAGGGTCTCGCTCTGTAGTTCAAGCTGGCCCTGAGCTCAGCCTCCAACTCACATCACAGCAATCCTCCTGCCTCTGCCTCCCGAGTGCTGGGATTACAGGCGTGAGCCACCACGCCCGGCACTGTGGTATGTGGTACTGACTGCTGCTGGGTGTGAGTCTCCACGCCCAGTATTGTATGTGGTTACAAAGGGGATCGAACCTGGGTCCTTGCACTTGCAAGACAGGCACCAGAACCACTGAATAGCTATTGTTTATAAATGAAAAGTAAAATAAAATAAATATGGTTGGAAGGATATTTTTATTCAAGAACCCATATGATATATAGAGTGTAAGTATTGTTCCTTTGAAAGGTAGGGATATGACCAGATTTCCCATCCTCAGTAAATTAGGTAGCAAATAGTGTATTTATTATCCAAATACATTTTCCTGAGGGGTATGACTTTCTTTTCCATTTTAGTCAATTTGTATTTTTTGTTACAAGTTTTCCATACATAAGTTACCCTGTCCTCCTTGTGAGGGGTGGTACATGCATGTAACACGTCTACCTCTTCTAATTCCGTGTTCCTCCTGTCCTTCCCTCTCCCTCTGTCCGGGGTTCCTCCTGTATTGCAAATCTATCTTCTTATTTCCTTTTTTATTGTATGCAGTTAATGGCAGCACAATTCATGATAGCTAAATCTTGGAAGACTGTAAGACCATCAACAGGTGAATGGATAAAGAATCTCTGATATTATTACACAGTGAAGTATGACTTTGCCATAAAGAAGGATAAACTTGACTCATTTGTAGGAAAATAGATGTACGCACAGACCATAATAAATCAGATATACAAGCTATCCCAAGGTTTCTTTTATGTAAGAGACCCAAAATATAAAGACCAAAATGAAAGGTAAATAATAGGATGTGATAGTTATAACTTTCAACTTAATTAAATGAAGGGAAAAAATTTAACTTATAAGAACTTCATTATTTTAACGACCTGTCAATGAACTTACAGACATTCAATTACCTGGTACACAAACTGAAAATGATCCAAATTACTTGGTAGTGAACTTAAAAACAATGATTTCACATGAAATCAGAATTCCATATACTTACTTTTAAAAATATTTGAGAAACTTGTTTTCAAAAACATGTAATCAAATGTAATAATTAGCAAGACTAATAATTTAAAGACTAATGTGAAAGAATCTTTATAAATTAAATATAATGCAGACAGTTAATGACAATTTCAATTTTTGACATTTCCTCAGAAATAAAGATGAAAGGAACCACACACAAATCTCAGAAAGATTTAGTAGAGGTGAAGGTAACACTTTAATCCAACGAAGAATCATGAGCCTTTTCACTACGTGTAACTGAGAGAACGGGTTAACTATTGGAAACACAAAACAAAATCCTAGATCTACTTGTCTGATCAAACACACCACGAATCCCAAGTGTATCAAATAGCTAAATGTACAGTGAGGTATCCCTAAACAGAAAGTTATGGCTTTTGTCTAGATGGTCCCCAATGGCTCACGTGAAGATAAGTAGAGGAGACGGCAGTACGTAGAGTGTGTGATGCTCTGGGTCCATGGTACAACGCTATGCCCGAGGGCACTAGGAGCAAGGCTGACACTTGCTCTAAGTAGTCTGAATTAGATGAAAGGAGCAGAAAGGTGCTGTGAAGTTCTCTTCTGCTGTCCTCCACTGCCAGCAACTGTTGTCCTTTTGTGATGTGCCACCCTGCCTCTTTGAAGCTTCTACACACTGTGAGCCGAATAAACCTTTCCTCTTTTAAAGCCAAACAAAAACTAGGGGATTAGACATACACACAGAAGCAATATCTTGGGCTGTTGTAACTTCCAGTGAGTTAAATGAGATAGTATCTGGAAAAGATTTAGAAGGAGAGGTACAAAGTGATAAAGTTCACTCTATAGATGTGATTTGATAACCACACTCTTCAAATGGGAAAGAAAATAATGCATAGGAAATTTTTGCTAGAATTGGTTGCATATAACATTTTAAAATCATTACAAATGTTGTAAGAATTATAACAAATTGAAATGGCAAATGACAAATTGAAAATTGTGTGATTTTTATTTAACAAAAAGTTTAAATAGTTTATAAATAAAAAACCTGCCCAGAAAGGGAAACCCACAGCAGGGTCCAGGTGGTTCAGAGATTTTTCATCTTTTATTATGGTTTACTCGCCTTTAGGGAAAATAGGAAAATTTGAAATTTAACTCTTAAAAAACTTTCCATTGGGCCGGGGATTTAGCTCAGTGGTTCCAGCACCTGTCTTGCAAGTGCAAGACCCAGGTTCGATCCCTCGATAACCAATACTGGGTGTGGAGATTCATGCCCAGCAGCAATCAGTACCACATACCACAGTGCCAGGCATAGTGGCTTGCGCCTCTAATTCCAGCACTCGGGAGGCAGAGGCAAGAGGATTGCTGTGGGTTTGAAGCTCATCTGGGCTACATAGTGAGCTAGGGCCAGCCTGAACTACAAAGCAAGACTTGTCTCAGAAAAAACAAAACAAAACAAAACAACTTTCCAGTAAAATATTTCCATCCAGATTCCATACACCATTACACTAATTTGAGAGACAATGATAAAAATTAGATTATAAAATTGTGAGTAGGTGATTATAGTACCTGAAATTCACAGAAAAAAAGCAAATAGAAACTACATATATATGTAATTTTATTTTGCACTCAAATCTTTAAATCTTGGCACAGAAAAAGTTTGAGGGGTGTAAGTAGAAACGAACCCTCTCCCAGACTCTAATCCAGCTTCACAAACAGTCTCCTTTGGAGACGACTGAACAGTCTCAGTAGAGGAGGGGAGAGGTGGTGGGAGAAGCCACTTAGAGAAGTCACAGATGCATATATATTAAGCAGCAGGAAGTGTTGCAAAACTTGTGTGGCTAAAAAAAAATACTCTACTAACCCCCAGATATTTCAGTGAGTCAAGAGGTTCATGTGGACTTTTGCAAAATTCTCAGTCTCTGGGTGTCATTAAAATGGAATATGTGTGGTTTAGGTTTTGACAATGTAAATTGGCAACTTGAGCTATTTATTTCACCTGAGTCCTGTTCAACCTTCTTCTGAGAATCAGAAACACAACAGAAGCAATGTTGTTTATATTCTTTTTCTGGGTAAACAATTGCATGTCATGCAGGAGCTGTGGGATTACATTTATTGACTGCTTTCAGCTTCCATTCCCCTTGCAGCATTTTAATTTTCCTTTTGGTAAATTACTGCTCTACAATTTTATGATGGCCTAACATTTTGATAGTGCTGACCCTACTCCTAGCTTCAGGGGGAATCTAATTAGTTTAAAATAATCCATGTGTTCTGTGCCTTCTAGGAAGAGCACTTCACTATGGAATGGTTGTATGGTCCAGCGGGGGCCCATGAAGGAGATGGAATTCAAAATTTTAAACAGAAGTTTTCTGGGTTCTCTTCCCTCTTCTCCCAGAGATGTATGGCTGGATGTGAGATACGTGCTCAGGCCTGAAAACAAAATCCACTTTATCAACATATGGTGGAGCAAAAGCAGCTCCTATCCCAAGTTACAGTAGAGACCAGTTGTTTCTCTAAAAAGTTTCGGCTTTGTGAGGCAACAATTATTATTACCTGATTGGTGCTGCTGGTTTGCATAAAAATCTTCTTTTTGAAGAAGATTAAAAATCTTCTTTTTGATTTTGAACTTAATGACCAGTTTACGTCATCAGAGAAATACTCTTAAAATTCTAATAACTTTTATAGGAAAATAATTCCAAATATCTAAATTAGAACTATAATGTCTTTGCTCAGAATATGAATCACATTCAGTGATTGTCAAAAAGTTTCTTAGTTTCATCTGCAAATCTGTAACTGAGTTTTTCACTACTTTATCTGACATAACTGTGAGCTTCTGCAGGGTGAACTGCCTCTCACATTGGGTACTATGACACCAGCACCCAGCCCCAAAGCAATGTGGTAGTTTGCAGGGTAGTGATATAACTCAGTGGTTCTGCACCTGCCTGGAAAACACAAGGTTCTGAGATCCATCCCTATTATCAAAAAGGAAACAAACAAATAAATGGTGGTTTCCTTTTCTGTATTTGACAGCCTGCTGTCAATACTGGAATTACAATGATTTCATTGTAAATTTATGGCACTGTACTGCTATCTTATGATCCAGTGGTACAATAATTATAAAACTGTACCACACTGAATGGGTAATCTCTCATTTTTGAGGGTATCTGAAATGATACTAAGGCAGGAAGAACAATTGGATCCAGAAGTCTAAAAGTTACTGAAGAGTGAGATGAACATCCTGAAGATTTTTATGGTCTGTGTATAATCACTGGTGCTCAGATTTTTAAATCTTAGTGTTCAACACTGAGAGAAATGTAAGACTCATATCTGAATGGAAAGATAATGTGAAAAATCATCTACTATCATTTCATAAATAGTGTGTCTATAGGGATACATGTATGGAAATGGACATACATATGCATTTGTATGTATCACATACATATCACACATCACATACATTTAGATCTTTTAACCTCTCATAAACAATGATATAACTATGTCTTTTGAAATATAGAAGGCTAAAAATAATTTTAAAATACTGAAATTGAGATCCTGTGAAGTGGCAACTGGTTCAGAGACTCTTAAATCATTTTTACAATAAGTTGAAGATGATGTATTCCATGCTTGAAATTAGTTTCTGACACTGGCTGGTCTTCCAAGATATTGTTAAATAAACATACTCTTATTTTCTACAGTACTTCTAGAAAATATAGGGATATTGATGATCAGTTGGGAAGAATGCAGTGCAAAGCTGAAATATCGAGGTTTTTCAGCAGAGTATCAGCTATCTGGGATTATCAACTGGTCAGACAGCTTGCCCTCCCCAGGCAAGCTATTTCACTTTTTATGCCCAAGGACAACAAAAGTGGTCCACAGCCATCTGCTGTCATTGTCGTTTTCCAGTCCTGGGAAAGGACTCTGCAAATTTGAAATTAGAAGACCACAACTTTCAATTGACAATGACCAGTAAAATTGTGCTCCATCCATGTTGTATATTTGAAAGAGATTTTGTTTTGAAACCAAGGACAAAGAGATTCAATTTTGGACAGGTATCTTATTAGCTACTTAGCATCAAGTTATTTGAATGCAAGATTTCTCCCATCTGTTAAGTGGATATAATGAAACATGGTAAGAGTTTGGATTACAGCATGAACAAAATTGCTTAGTATGTTTACTAAATTAAATAAAGATGAGTAGTAATGCAATGCTTATGGCCTCTGGACCCTCTGCTGACCAACGTAGCTCAGAGTAATGTAAGTGAAAAATGGTAGTACAATTTTTTAAAGATAGTAGATAGACTGGCTTGCTGCTTGCGGCTTTTGCTGTCTTCTGCCTGTCGTGGCAATTTCCCTTCTGTCACATCCCACGACCATAGGCCCCTGCCTTAGAGCCAGCTGATTATAGACCTATAAGCTCTCCAAACTGTGAGCTGAAATAAACATTTCCTCCTTTTAAAAAAATGAACAAAACAAAAATAAAGGTAGTAGATGGATTGACAGGAGTGGTGTGCAGCTAGACCTGAAAATGTAAAACTACTTTTTAAACTAGCATTAAGTTTTTCTACTTTTCACTAGAAAATTTTGCTTGTTGATACATAGATAATTCCCTTAATCTGATTTATTGGACTTTAAATGTCTTCTCCTGAGCTAGGAGAAGGCTAGCTAATCCAGAAAGCCTAGGCCTTCCTTAGATTTTGACAATACTATAAAAGCAACAAATCAGAAAACGTTAGTCTGTGATCACCTACACCAATTTTGAATGCTGCAATTTCCTCATTGGGATAATAAAATGATCACCAAGTCTTAAGCCTTTGTAAGGTTCTATTGCTGCCTCCAGTAATCCAGTAAAATGTTCACTTCATTTATTTCTATTCTTTAGAACAATAGTTTAACTTCATTATTCAAAAACGTTCAACTATTTGAATTTCATCAATTGCCTTCTATACTTAGCATAATTTATACTGCTATCTAAAGAACTAATCCCTATTAATTATCACCCAGATGCAAAATAATAATAATGCCTAATGTATTTTAAGTATTTTTCTTGTATTAGAAGCTGCTGTCATCAATTTACATATATTAATTGAGCTAGATATTAAGCAAATCCAAGCTGCCTCCCTCCCATCTTTTCCTTTGGTGCCATCCAGGCTACCAGCATTTTGGGTGGTGCCATCTGCATCAAGGCTGGATCTTCCCAATAACCATACTCAGCAGATACTAATTTTAATCAGTGGACTCACTGAGTACTACACACCCTTAATCTCAGTATTACCTACCATACATTTAGCAGACAATGAAAAGCTCCACCCATAAGTACACACGCTTTGGGTGGACATCTAGATAAATAAGTAAAACTTCCTGCACCAGTAACAAACAAGACACCTCTGATGACATTTTTTATGTAATCAAATAAATTTCCTGACCATAAAGGTTTTGCAGCCATTTCCGTACCATCGGAAAAAACCCAATATTTACTCGAACTTACATGGACATAACAAGCCATTCTTTACTTAAATTACAGAGGGAATGGTCCTGGAAGCAGTATTAAAGAATGGGGCAGAAGATGGAAATACGATGCAGTATAACCGCCTTCCAATCTCTTCCTGGCATTATTTTTTTTTTTGTATCAGTTAACCTTCCTTTGTATCAGTTTTATCCTGTATAAAATAACTATAGTAATAATATGGCATGCCTCCCTAGCTTTTGAGAATTAAATGACTGGTTATGTGGAAAATTCTTAAAACAGACGCAAAGCCTTCTCCACAGTTTGAACTATCACATATATTTTGTCTGTCCTCATAGGGAGAAAAATAACAGCGGGCTGTGGTTTGGAGGATGGAAGATGAGAAGTAAGGGAAGACGAAAAATATCACATATGTCTGACGCCTAAAAGACGGGTTTTTAAATCATTGACCCAATCATTTCTTTCACTGGGACTCTGGGATCTTGAAGACACACTCCTAAGACAGCAAGATGAAAAGTCCTGGTGCAGATGGACAGAAGGGAGATGTCAGCAGTGAAAAAAGGAACCCAGCTGGGTGCTTGCACTGACGCGACAAGTTTGTTTGCAACAGAAGGTGTTTGACTGCAGGCTTGTATTTTAAGCCCCATTTTATATATTTATTGAATAGACTCACAGGCTGTAGTGCAGATCCACCTTTTGTGCTTTCTGTCCTGTGAGGAGTTTCCAAAACCATGTTATAAAGCCTTTCTCCCTTTCTAATGGAGATTTTAAGATACATGGGAGCTTGAGACACAAATGTCATCATCATAAATCAGAGAGAATGAAACATAGGTTTTCTTTAGCTTCTCTTGTCAAGGGTTAAAAAGAGTAAATTAAAACTGACTCCCCAAGGACCACATCAATAAAAAATAGCATCAAGCAGCCTGGATTTAAGAGTCTTTCTTGCGGTGTGATCTTGATCAAATTATTTGATCTTTCTAAGCACATTTTCCACTCAGAAAGTATTATAATAGTCATAGTTTATGAAATGTTTCAAAAGATTAAAAAAGTTAATATGAAGAATTCATAAAATAGTGCTCATGTGTACTAACTACTCATCGTTTGTTTTTCCATTCTAAAAATTATCAATAATTGGTTTCTGGTGGAATCGATCCTATCAAATTTATTCACATGAACAATATTATATCAATTTCTTAATATAAAAAATGAAGAAGCCAGTTCTAAGAAGGAAATAGCAGACATCTCTAGTGATAGCTGCCCATTCCACTCAGAACTCCAGGAAAAACAGAGTAGAGTCATGAGTGCCAATTCTTTTACAACTAGTAAAATAAATCAGCTGCTTGAGTTGAAACAATTGTTCTCATATCTTCAGTTCTGAATGTGGTTGAGCACTTTTGTGGCTAGCAGTCCATCAAACATTCTTGGTGTCTCATTCTCTTGAATTTAAGGTCAAGCCTTCTTGCTAGTTATCAAACTCAAGTACCTAGAATGCATTAAGAAGAACAAATAATAGAAAAGATGATTGATGAGATCTTTCGGGAAGATTCTTAAATGGTACAAATAATAATAATTTTAATATTAATTTTGATAAATTCAAAAAAAATTCACTACTGATCTCAATCTATACAAAACCCTACTTTTAAAGACTGCAGTATATGTTAGTCAACCTTTTGTTGCTGTGACAGAATACCTGAGAAAAACTTAGGAAGAAAAGGGTTCTTATGGTTCATTGTTTCAGAGGAGTCAGTTCACGGCGGTCTGGTTCCTAAACAGAAATACGATGAGGGATAGTATGAAGGGAGAAAAGCCACTTACCTCATGGAAGTCAAGAAGGAGAACGAGAGAGAGACTGAGACAGAGACAGAGAGAGACAGACAGAGAGAGAGAGAGAGAGAGAGAGAGACACACACACACACAGAGACAGAGCCAAAGAGTTTGAGAGAGAGCCAGAGAGAGCCAGAGACAAAATATACCTTCAAAACTGCACCTTCAATAGCCTGCATTACCTAATTGACCACCTAATAAACCCATTTAGCTAATGAAATCATCCAGGAATTATTGTCCTTGATGAAGTTAGAGTCCTTATGAGTCATTTTCTTAAAGCGCATCAACTGGCACTACACTTTCAAGATCATGAGTCCACTGAGTGATGTTCTGGACCCCAACGCTACCACAGTGAGTACAAATCTGGCAAGATAAATGAGAATTCCATTGCATGAAACACCTCTGGGCTTCCCATATTCAGCCAAATATAACATCGTTTAAGCACTTTTTAATTCACCTAGCTTACTAGGAATTTACAAAGTCAGAACAGTGAACTGTGACCCCCGATGCCTGAGGTGTAGGTGTCCATGATCTGTCTCATACTTACAAATATCATAACAATAAGAGTCAGTTAGTCCTCATAGAACTATGATCTGGTAATTTTATTTCATTTTTTATTTTTCTAATTCTTTTCATTTTTTTTTTTTTTAGGTTTTTGAGACAGGGTCTCACTGTAGCTCAGGCTGGTCCTGAACTCAGCCTCAAACTCAGCAATCTTCTTGCCTCTGCCTCCTGAGTGCTGGGATTATAGGCATAAGCCCAGTACTGTGGCATGTGGTACTGATTGCTTGTAGGTATGAGTTGCATGTGGTTACAGGGGATCAAACTCAGGACCTTGTGCTCCCAAGGCAGACGCTGGAACCACTGAGCTCAATCTCTGGCCTCTATTTTTATAATTCTGAAGGAAGAGTCAATGCCTTTCATAATACAGTGGTATTTATATAGTATGATTTACCTTATAATTTCTGAAATTAGAAACAATTAGTGATTTTACAGAAGTCTTGATTCAGGATAACTGAAATGAGCTATTTCAGAAAATAAAGTCATTTCCTTTATGTATGACATTTTTGTACAGGTATATACTTTTTCTGTTCCCTTTTATGAACTGTGTTTCAAGAAGCCCAGACTCAAGTTGATTGTATGTTTTTCTCTGATGTTTCTAGTTTTTAATGTACTATTTTAAGAGATTAATGAGTTCAATAATAATAATGAGCATGTTAAGAGCTCATTGTTAATTACAGCATGTTCTGAAGAAACAGTCTGTTTCATATGGTCTTACTCAGATGCTGTAATTTCTTAGTTGTATTTCCTAAGAATCAGGAAAGAAAGACTTCCAGAACAGTCTGTGTTTTAAATATTCTGTATTGCTGCTGCATCAGCTGTCAGAAATATGTCTCAGTTTGTGGTTTGAGAAACATAAACAACAACGGCGCCTCAGATAATTATCTCAGAAAACCCTGTAACCTCAGTACCCCTCAGGCCCTTGGGCTTTAGCTCTTTATTGGAGAGTTTACAGTTTTCCATGATTATTATTGTTTTGGGACAGCAATGTTTGATAAAAAATATTTACATGAAAAACAACTATATATGAAAAAATAAGAGAATTTTTTTCCTTGGAGCAGATGGAGGAAACTGACCCCCACCACATCTGGTTGTTTTTATTCATCACTAATCCACCAAGCTACATTCTGCTGGGGCCCAAAGAGCAAGGTTTTGTGAAATATTGTTCTAAAGCCCAGACTTTATCTTTCAGAATCAGATAATACTCTCCCGAAGCAAACATATTTATCCTGAACTAATTTTACAAGTGCCAATTTGGTCTTCTATCCTCACGGTTTCTTAATCTCAAAATTTATTTATTTTTTTCTAACAGAGAGCAGATTTTGTGACGAGTTTAATTTTCTAACTCAGCAAGTCCTAGGTCTAAATGTTTCCTTTAAACTCCGCTTAAGTGGACAAAATCTTTAACTCACTTCTCTCTTATTTCAGCTTACCGAGGTGAAAAATTTAAAAAGAAGGGGCTTAGTTCTTCCTTTGAAGAGGATAATGTATGTGAGAGACCGGGCAAATCAATTGAGGCATCTTCTCAAGCAATATTCTACAGCCAGATCCGAGACGGTCACAGGAAAGAGTTTATCAGTAATTCCCACACATTCAACATACCTTGCTATTCTTGCAGCTTCAAATAGTCATTTGAAATTGCTCAAGTCTTCACTAACCAGGTGTTCACCAAACTGTTCTTGCCCCTCATCTCAAATACAATTCACCATATTTTCAACTTTTTTCTGTACCACTCAAGTTTTGAAGCTAATTTCTGTGCCCAATCATTTATTGCTAAAAAGCTATCCCCGAATGAAAAGATAAAAAAAAAAAATCAACTGTTGTTTATGCTTAAGATTTTCCCAGATATCATTTTGGTTTGGGTTCAGCCAAGTGATTTTTCTGTTGTTTTCACACAATTAAGTTCAGCATCAAAGGCTGGAGAAAAAAACTGCACCTCTTCCTAGACAGTGTGCCACAATCAAGTTGCAAAGCTGTATGCATGGATTCATGGAAACTATTTTTTTTTTTTTTTTTTTTTTTTTTTTTGAGACAGGGTCTTGCTTTGTGGTTCAGGCTGGCCCTGAGCTCAGCCTCAAACTCACATCACAATCATGGAAACTATTTTTACAGATTCTTCATAAACAATCTATCACAGTTTTGTTGCAATCAATTGCAAGGTATAAAAATTTACTTTGTCCCGATAAACGAGTAGCAAAGCTGAGAGAAGTCTTTTAAAATGGCAACAAAGGACTCAAATTTTTCTTCCAACTGTTTCTTATTCCATTGAATATAAACATATTTTCTTAGAGTAGAACAAAGAATGTGGAATTATGTGTAGTATCTTGTGAATTACTCATTATCTTAGGTACTTTTTGACAGAAGGTCCACATATCTTTGGAGGGATATTGACAACTCACAGTTTTCTGGGATTCTAGAGAAACAGGCATTAAAACTTTCAGGAATAAAGGCAGCTGAGTGAGTATGATGTGTAGAGTGAGTATAGTTTCATGTCCACTGGGACATAAGAAAATTGCAAACACTTGAAATACGTCTGTTCTGTTTCTGTTTCAGTTTCTGTAGAAAAATCATCTCAATAAACATGGCTTTGATCACGCATTGGTCCTTACCTTGGTGGAAGCCACATAACTGAATATGGTCAGCATAACCGAAATGCAACGGGAGGAAGATACTATTTTCATGAAGAGAGATAAGTGTGTGCTTGCAGCTGACAGCAGCAAAAATATGTTTACTCTAACTAACGGAGTTAGTCAGGCCTGGGTAGGATATGACAAGTCAGTTGCAAAAGGATAAACAAAAGTTTGATAATTGCTTTTTTTCATATTACTGAAAACACTGTTATAAATTAATTTCAGACACTAGAGAATCTCCCTTTAATTCAATCTGCATAAGTGTTAAAGACCTAAGGAATTGGGCACTGGGACACTACCCGACTAGGCAGAATACTTAATACTGGAAAATCTTTGCTTTAATGAGAATCCTTTGATCATTTATCTATCCTATGAGATGCTTGTCACTCAGAGGAGGAAAGCGAGGAAGGTGGCACAGTACCTGATCAGTTACTGCACTGTCTCCTGGAGCTTTGGCCCCCACATGTTAGTGTTAACTGTTGGCTCAGCAGACCCTGCAGGGACAGGGTCATAACTCCACCCCTGGCTGTGGCGGTCTGTTGTGCATGGTGATTTGGAATCTGATGACTCAAAGCAACATCCCAGGTAGCAGCTGGCTGTCTTTGGATTTCTCTTTTCTCCTAATGTGCCATTAACCTCTCACAGCTGGTCTCCCTATGCAAGATCAGCAGTTCAGCTAATCTTTCCCTGATCTCTTCCCTTCTTGCAGGAGGCTCATCATTAATACATTCTCCCTCTGCTCCCTGCTCTCTCGGCCCACCAGTGCTCTCTATTAGGCATGCTGTGCCAGCGGCAATTCATCCCGCTGTCTGCTCAGCACCAGCTTTGTTGGACTGCAGCACAGTTGGCCCTAAGGCAACGCATGTCCCAGCCCATTAGAGACCGGGTTAGAGACAAGGTGAGGATATCTACTTGTGTCCATGTTCAACCTGCATTTCCTCATGTATCCTGTTTGCACACTTCTACTCAGTTGAGGCCCCTTCCCACAGCTATGACTCAAATTACAATGATAAAAATCTCAGGAACAGTGATTAATAAAATTACAATAGCATTGTAACAACAGTGGTCTATTTCATATAGAGTGTTGACTGCTGAATCAGCCGAAAGCTACATGCTCTGATTACATTCTCACAAAAGTCTGACATAGGTAGGTAATATTGGTGAGGATATATCAGGTCACAGAGAGTTTAATGAGGCTGCGCGGGGCCATCCATTCAGTAGGGGAAAGCTTATACTTGACTCTTGCTTCTCTATTTCCCTTAAAATTTGAGTTTTTAACCACTAGAGATAATAATTTTATAGCTACCAATTATATTGCTTGGGGTTCTACCTGTACAGACACTGAGAATTAAACAGAGTTTAACACTGAATTCATTAGCAAGATTGATATAAACTAGTGTGGAATATAGTTAAGTATGCAGTGCATTAAGTTTGTAAGAATTTAACATAAAATATGAAAAGGAATTTCCAAGTATAGTCCTTCAGATGACTTAGTAATACTCTCTATCTCGCCATTTTAAGAAAAATGTGAGTGGGAAGGTTTAAGAAGCAAAGTTTAAGAGTAGACATAGAAACGGCATGACTCTTCAGGCCCTAGGAGGTCTCTGCATGGCTTGGCCCTCCTTGTCCTTGCTTACTCCCTGTCCTAGTCAGATGGTGATTTCCAATACGCTTCAACATCCGGGCATTTATATTCTTTCTACCTACAATTTGTGCGGCCTAGTCAGCTCTTTACTTTTCTTCCAAGTCACTCATACCCATCTTTCAGAGTCCAGTTCTGATGTTACAACTTCAAATATCCTTATCCATTTTCCCCACTGAGAGTTGCAACCCACCTGGCCCCTGATTGTCTCTTGACCTGTGTGTCGGTATGTTTCTTCTCTATCTCCTCGTCGCTCTCATTCGGGTCTCAGGTTCACTTACACTGATCTCAGCAGGAGACTGTTTGCCATGTACAGCGGGAAGAGCAGAAGGACCCACAAATAAAGCAAACAACAGGGCACAGCACACAGTAAGAAATTCAAGTCTGGAGATGAGTAAGACAGTCTGTTTATGCCCCAGTGAGGAGCTAGGAGGGAAATGAGCCACCCAGGTACAATCCAAGCTCTATCACGTTCCTTTCATGACATTACTTGCTGCCTGTTTTCCCCCTTGTTGTACATCTGGGTACATCTTCGGGTCCCCTCTAAGAGGACTACTTCGTTCCTTTCTAAGCTCTGACTCGGGAACCCAGGTTAAGACAGAAAGGAAAGAGAAAAATACATGAAAACAAGAGAAGAAAAGAAGAAAACATGAAAAATGGGAGAACAAAGAAGGAAGGAAAGGTGGAAGAAAACAAGCGAGTGGATGGACAAGAGAAAAAAGAAAAAGGAAGAGAGCAAGGAAGAAATAGGAAAGTAAGGAAAGGATGGTTGGAGGTGAAATTAGAAAAGGAGAAAAAAGAAAAAGATGAAAATGGGAGAGAATTGAGAAAAAATGTGAAGGAGAAAAGAAAAGCAGAGACTAAAGCTTGAAAGGGAAACTAAAAGACACAAATGAGAGTGGAACAAAAAAGAAATAAGAGGAGGACCGCTGAGGAAAGCGTGGAAGAAAGTAATACAGGACAAGGGAAGAAAGAGCCAAAACAAAAAAGAATTACAGAAGAAAAACAAGCAGGAAGAGAATGCAAGACAGGAAGAAGAAAGGAAAAATGAAAGGCCTTCAATCACAAAAGAACAGAAATAAAACAAGGAGAAATAAAAATGGAGGCTGACTGCAAAGAAATACAGAGTGTGATGAAAAATTCCTTTTCCCTAAGTTATCATCCTATTCTCTACAATACACAAGGGCATCTCTTCTTCTTCATTAAGAAGTGCAGGCAAAGAGCACCTCCTGGGCCATAGCGAGAAGGTGCTGCACATCTTGTTCTGCCTGAATGGTGGGTCCTTAAAGAAGGACAAGCTTAGGAACTCTCAGTTGGTGCAGCTGCAAAAGCACAGATGAAGTAATTTCCACTCTGGGAATCTCGGTGCATCTGACAGTTCTCTTAAGACCTGTGTAATGTGCGTCCCCCAGGCCGGAGGGACAGGCAGTGAGAGAAGAGTTTAGTGAAGCAAGACAAATGCCTGTCACAGGCCTGACATGTCCATTGAGGATTACTACTCTCTCATGTGTAAGAGTGAAGTGTCTTTCTGTCACTGCATAATCACTGATAGCTCAACCACTTTGAAATTATTAATTGTGCTTCCAGTAGTCTCCAATTCAAACATACATTTTTTTCTTTCTCATGTAAAAAAGAGGAATAATATAACCCTGGGAAAGAATGAGATCCAAGGACTTACATTTTAAATCATCTCTGCCATCATTTAGAAACTACTTCGTTCCTCTGTGCCCTTCTCCAGATCTTGGTGTAGATGAATTCAGAAGTACTCGGCCAGGCTAACTACAGCTCTTTCTGGACGACAGTAGGGGAAGGGATCGATCCTTTGCTTTGGCCATGCATTGTTCAAAGTAGGGCACATGGAGCAGAAGCGCACTTACACTTGAAGAACTATCTTGCTAAAGTGTTAATATTCTATTGTAGGGCCGGGGATTTAGCTCGGTTGTTCTAGCGCTTGCCTTGCAAGCGTGAGGGCCCAGGTTCAATCCCTGGTAACCACATACAACTGTGTCAGGCATGGAGACTCATGCCTACCAGCAATCAGAACCACATACCACAGTGCCGGGCTTGGTGGCCTATGCCTGCAATCCCAGCACTTGGGAGGCAGAGGCAGGAGGATTGCTGTGAGTTCAAGGCTGAGCTCAGGGCCAGCCTGAACTACAAAAAGCAAGACTCCACTTCAAATAAGCAAACAAACAAACAAACAAAATTCTATTGTACAAACATATAGATGTATATTCTATTATTATCAATGCTTATATAATTTTATATTTATAAATTATAAATAAATACATAATTATATTATTATAAAATAATAGTAAAAAATCTTTAAGTCTAAATTTATTCAACTTCAGTAAATAAGCAAGTAAAACAGTCCCTAATAAGAATCAGAAGCCAAAGTAACAGTTTTCCTCAAAAGGGAGTACTAAGTAGAGTTCAAGGGAAAGTGTATTGAAGTATAGTGGTGCTCTGGCCACATGTGACAAATGCGTATCTGTGGATCGGATTCTTCCTACAACCCTTTCAACTCCTCCCGCTGCCCGAGAGGAGCCTCTGAGCTTCCCCAGGCCCGTGGTGAGGCTGGATCTTCAGAAGGGCAGCATAAGAAGTGCCGCCTCCTCGTCCTCATGTTCTTATGGAAACATCAGAGGAGCACACGCAGAGATGACTTCTCTCTCCTTCCACAAGCATTAGCCTCCGTCTGTGGACGAGATCCCTCTCACAGAGGCAAAAAGAAAAGGACAACTACAGTGAAATACTTCCTACCTTCAATTTCTTTTGTGATTTGTCCAGGCCGGAAGGGAAGTCAGAGATGCTTCTCCAAGTTGGTAATTTCCACTGTGAAGAGCACAGAGCAGCAGCGGAGTCCAGGGGGAAGCAGCTCGTGGGGCCCCTCTGGCTCCAACATGCTTCTTGATCCGACTAGTACAGGAAGAGGTGAAAGTTGTGGAGGAGGATAAGAAACACCGGGGTGTGTGAGTTCCTTACTTACTGGGTAGCTCCAGCTTGATTTAAGAAAGGTCCCTGGATGGGTACCACAACTGTGTGAAAATAGAAGCATTCTTGGGTAGGTATGAACTCCTTGAAACACCTTTCCATTTCTATGACACAGAGGGACAGAGAACTGTACTTTGTTTGTTCTGAGGTTTACAGGCATCACCTTTTGCCTCAGGCTTTAACTCACAGCTGCAGGTAGGTCAGTGTCCCGGGCCCCCAGAATCCTTTGCATCCTAGATGTAAGCCCACATCCCACAGGGGAGAAAATGCTCAATCTGCAAGTGTCCTATTCTTAGCAAGAGAATTCTGTGAAATTTTAACCAATTAAAACACACAATATTGATTTTTTTCCTCCATAAAGAAAATCAGAAACTTAACAACAAAATTATGACAAATGTAAAACATGTTGTATTGTGGCTTTATCTTTTAGGAGCTGGATCACCACAGACAGATTGTTTCATCTAAACTTATTTACTTATCTGCATATTATGTACAAAATTATACAAAAGGTCGTATAATTGACATATTAGCATATTTCTTGAAATGCAGTTTATTTAGCTGTATTGTAACAAATTTCAATAGTGTATTATAATAATAGTGCAGAGTTATACCATGGATCCTTATAACAAAGCCCTTCAAACACTTTTGAAATGTCTCAGTTAATAATAAGTTCTGTTTTAAAATAACTTATTAAAATTACTACTCTATATTCATTTGCAATATACTCATAGTCTCCATCCATTATAATATAATTATAAACATTATATATGATGTGAATGCCAAAAAAAGTTTGTTAAGGAATAAGGATCCCATGCAGGAATTTTGAGTATTAGACTCATTAAGATGCTGAACTAATATTTAATATGTTCTTACCATGTGGAAGATAGTGTTATGGAAACTGGAAACAAAATGACATAATACAAAGAACTTAGAGTTTACTTTTTTTTTTAAGGTCTCACTTTGTAGTTCAGGCTGGCCCTGGGCTCAGCCTCCAACTCATATCACAGGAATCCTCCTGCCTCTGCCTCCGAGTGCTGATATTACAGGCGTGAGCCACCACACCCGGCACTGTGGTCTGTGGTCTGTGGTACTGGTTGCTGCTGGGGTGAGTCTCCAAGCTCAGTATTGTTATGTGGCCACCAAGGATCAAACCCGGGTCTTTGCGCTTGCAAGACAGGTGCCAAAACCACTGAGCTATACTCCCGGCCCTAGAGTTTACTTTTTTGTGACCAAAACGAGGAGATATATTTTATAGCAAATAGTAATTTGGCCACAGAGTTCAGGGATTTAATAACATTAGAAGTATATTTAGGCAGGGAAGGTTGTTAGGAAACTATTACACTGATTTGAGGAGCAAAAATTCATTATATCACAGTGAAAGAGTAAAAAAAAAATAATAATCCATAGTTGGAAGGAGTTTAAATTAGTTCCATCACTATGGAAATCACTAGGTAGATTCCTTAAAAAACTAAAGCTAGAAATTGCATCTGACCCACGCTGTTCCCCTTTAGGATATGTTTCTGAAAGGGGAAAAGACATCATATTACAGTGATACATGTTTACCCGTGTTTATAGCAGCCTAGCCCATAACAGCTAAATCTTGGAAGTAGACTGTGTATCCATTAGCTGATGAATGGATAAAGAAAATGGGGTATTTACACATGATACAGTACCACCCTGCCATAAGGATAAACTTAGCTCATCTGCAGAAAAATGGATGCACCCTGAGACCATACTTTTAGGTGAAAGAATTCAGACACACCAGCTTAAATATCACATAGTTTCTCTTACAGGTGAAAAGCAAAATGTAAATAAAGGGCAAAAGGAAAGATAGGTAATAAGAACTAAGGAGATAGATCTTTTCAAAGGACATGAATAGACAGAGAGAGAGGGAGGGAAAGTATATGAAAAAAGTATTGAGAAGGGCTGTGTACAGGTAACGGGTCCTTCGCAAGGGATATAAACATTATGTACTGCAATCTGCACGAATAAAAAAGAAATCATAGATAAAGGGACAGAGATCAAAGTAACAAGCTGTAAACTGAGTCTAAAGGGGACAAACAATTCTGTTTTCAAACTGTGTCCAAGTTTTTCCATCTTCTCTTTCCTGAGCATTTATCAATGAAAAATGATGACTTGGGAGAGAATATACATGTGAATTCAGTTTGCAAGACAACGATTCTGAAAGTGGCCAAAACCTACAAATAAGAAGAGAGGAAGAAATGAAATGGAAATGATATTACATCCTTCATTATTCTCAATGAAGGAGGAGAAGGAGTTTAGCAAGAAAATCAGCATGCTGGAAACTGCTGCACGCAAACCCACTTAAAATTCCAAATACATTCCTTCTTGTTGCCTTATCAGGGGAAAAACATGTCATAATTCATGATAAGAATTAGAAATTCTTCTAAATATGCCCTGGATAGCATAGAATTTATTTAGCCAAGGTAGTTCAATAACCTTAGTACTTAAAAAAAAACAAAACTTTCTCCTATCTAGAAATTATTTTCTGTGCTTAATGTAAATCCAAGAAACTGACTCAGTTTCTCTCATAAAATGTCAAATAGGCCTGTGGTTTACCACACAAGAGTCCATGACTCATTGAGAAGCATTTAATGTTGAATTGAAGAGTCAACTTGTTAATAACCTAAGTCCCATACTACATTTTTACTTGAGTCACAGAGACACTGTTGCCTCTATAATGGAGAAATCAATGGTTATGAATAATGATGCCTAAACATTATTCAAATATAATGTACAACTCTAACACCATATGTTGAAATATCAGATATTTACTATAATGAAAAAGTCAAATGTAGAGGCCTCATTAGATAGAGGCCTCTACATAGATAGCTAGAGAAAATGAAGATAATTGCAAAATATATGGAGCTTTTCAGTCTGGTTGGAGGTTACCCACATACACAGTAGCCGCGGTGTTGGGAAGACCTCCACCTAGATTTCAGAAGGAGCCTGGGAGTCCAGGCTAGGGTGCCCAAGTATGCAAAGCTGCAGTGGAGACCCAAGATGTTTGGGGAAGCCAGTAGCAAGGATTACTTGAGGAAAGCTAGAAGGAGGGAGCAGAGTGGGCCCAAGACAGAAACTATCAAAGAAAAAAGACCAGCAGTATCATCGAGGTGGAGTCACCCAAGTCCTTTGGAGTTCACAACTTGCCACAGATTTCCAGGGATGCTGGAAGGGGAACTGTGGGATTTAATGTTTGCTCTACTGGAATCCAGATTTGCCTTGATTTCCATTCCTTGGTATTCCTCTATTTGACCCTTTCAAAATGGCAATGTTTGTCTTGTGCCACTGTATATAGTAAATGCAGTAAATTTTTACAAGCACTTATAGCTAGGAATTTGCCTTAAATCTCAGAGGAGACTTCAGGCATGGACTTTTCAACAATTCTGAAAGGGTTAGAACTTTGCCAACACTTAGAACTGGACTACATGTGTTTTGTGTAAAGGAATATAAATGAGTTTCGGGGTTTCAGGGCAGAATATTATGGTTTGGATCTGGATGTCCCATCAAAGCCTCATGCATCAGAGGGAGGTGGACTAGAGGGTTTAATGCTGGGATTAAGGGTGTGTGATTGCTAAATCACTGCACATGAGTGAGTGGCTTGCACAGGCCTAGTCCCAGTATTCTTGATGAGATAAAAGGGCCAGAAATACACTGTTAAGATCGGTCGATGCTTTGCTACCATCTGGGACCCATAAACTATTGTCCCTCTGTCACCTGCCTTGAAGCCAGCTGACAATGGACTGAAACCTCCACTAACTATAAGCCCCTTTAACTCTGGGTGTCAGATGTTTGCGTCAGCAGTAAGAAAATGTAGCTAACACAATATATATGAAGATGAACCCCTATTATCATGGCTTTCACCTGAGGGAGCAGCCACAGAACAATAGCACCTGATGATATATTGTAGTTCTATCATCCCCATGGCATGAAAAAGCTCAATTTTGTGACAGCATCATCTAGCCTTCTCTCCAGCATGCAGGAGACTGCCACCGTTCAATTTCCAGTGCTGCTAGGACCCTGGGGAATGCATGATTCCTTCTGCAGCAGGTTCTGCCTGGGCCCTGCTCTCTATAGTTTAACTGCTGAGCTATCATGGTTTACTTAGCATATTTTTCCCCCTGAGCATCCCTAATTCTTGAAGCCTTTTAATCCCCTTTCTCCCTATTTTACATCTCTTTGATTTGACATAGAGATCTGCACTTAAGCTCCCACAAGCCATCTTAATGAGATGATAGTATGGTTTCTCCAAGTCGGCATCAGAGTTTCAAAATCTAGGAGAGGAAGTCCATCTCAGCGGACTCTTGCTTTGCCAGTTTGCTGTGTAAGACTGTGTGACTCTCTCCGTTACATTCTGGGTCCCCAAGGTTTACACTTGTGCTTTTTGTTCTGCTTTTCACCTGCACATGGGCTCCAGTTCCTGACGGACAAGTGCTGCCCCAACTATGTCACAGGTATTTGTCTGTCATCAAGACAGAAGCAGGAGCATATTCTGGAGTATGCAACCACCATGTTGCCACACAGACTCTTCTGCATCTTTTCCAAACAGTGAAGCAAATGGGTGCAGTGAAGACAGAGAAAGACTATTTGGAGAAAGCTTAGCATTCCAGGCCTTAAGGTCATTAACCTGGCCTCCTTCACCCACAGTCTGGCTAACTCTTTCCTAATTAGGTTACTGCCCTTGGTTCTTAGGGATGACCATTCGTTATTTTATTCCTAAAATCCTCAGCTTAGACTTTGCTTTTAGACCCCAAGCTTCAGGAGATAAGATGCCATTTTTAAGTTGCTCAACCTGTCCCCTCACTTTCCCATGTCACTCTAAACCATCGACATACTGTCCCAAATCTATCCTCCTTGGTAATTTTTCAACGGATCGACGTTTTTGAATAACACCCTTCTGATTCTGGTGACCCTCACGTTGTGCCCTCCTTGACTACATGCATGGACACAGCATCCTTCCAGAGTCTCCTCTCTAAGTCACCTCTGTGGAGAGATTTTTTTATCCTATTACCATGTAGCATGACAAGGCCAGTCAGCTCTGTGCCCACCAGGGACTGGGTCCTCATTGCTAACCAGTCAGCAAATGACAGAGCTCCAGGATCCCGCGGGGGAGTCCACTTCTCAGATCATCCCTGACACAGACTCTGATAGCCATACTCATCAGGAAACATTCAAGGGGAAAACTACTCGTTTCTTAGGGAGCAATCTGTGTACAAGTAGGAAGAAAGAAATGATATAATACTGGTCAGAAGGGGAAACAACTTCCATGAAGTAGAAACAGACATATCACTGACCCAGCGGAGAATTCAGGAATTGAGGAAGGCACTTTGCTCCTGTCCCAGACTAAGACTAGGTCCTTGGGTCCCCCAGTGACACTAAATAATAAGTGGAATTTCTCTTAAAAGAAGGTATCAGCTTTGGTAGAAAGAAGTAAACTTCAGGGGAAAAGAAAATCCATGTATTGGCAAGCAATTTTTCAGAGAAGTGAGTTATAAAAGTCTGCATTCTCAAGGCAAAATACAGGCATTTACTAAATTATTTTTCCATTTGTAGAATTCTTAGAAAATTAAATCTCCTGTTCAGAATTCCACAGCTCGAACATCATGGCAATGGGATTTAAAGCGTGCTTTCTCTCCTGCATATTGGCCTGCTATATTTTAATGGTGAGCTTCCTTACTCTTAAAGAGTGAACTTTGTATGGCAAGAGTAGTTTTTTCAAAGCTCTGAACTCCTTATTGGCTTAAACCATTCTTCATGTCTGTGATACACCTGAGCCTAGCTTGGGGGAATTCTGCCATAACAATACAATCCTTTGAAGAAATCCACCAAGTGCTGTTTGAACAATCATATTCTTTTCATCAGTTTACATGACATATTTAATATAATCCACTTGTCTTTTGCTGCCTTTCTCCTAGAAAGCAGAGAATCTGTTCCATCATACCTATATGGCCAATGCCTGGCAAAGTGGCTCAATTTTTAAAATAAATATATATCTAATTGATGAATAAATTAATGGTTATATAATACCTCTTCTAAGTTCTTGCATTTCCTTTCCTTTGACCATCCTTATCATTTAAGACTATGACTCATAGCTTTCAAGTCAAAGTTGTAACACCTGTAATGTCACAGCACTGATAAAAATTACATAAAATGCCTGATGCTCTGTCAACCTGTGTATGGAATTAGTCTTACCTACATCATGATGTTAATCTGAGAATAATAAGAGATAATACTTCTAAGAATCCCTTGATACAGAAAGTTGATATGAATACAAATATTTGATTTCAAGTATAAAAATATTACACACTCAAAGCAGGAATATTTCTAAAATTGTCTCTTGTGATCTTTCTGTGCAGTAATCATTTATCATTTTGTTTACTCCTATATTTTATTCCCTCCATTATAAATAGCACATGATGTAAGGGCTGACATTTGTCAAGTTTCTGTCCTTTGCGTTTCCCTGTGGATATTTCTCACAGTGCACTGTCCATAGAAGGTAGTCGATAAAACTTCTGAGTGCTTTAGTGCTTTTTCAGATACTTTCATGAGCGAAATCTCGTTGAGATTTTCACTTTTTTTGCTAATATAAAAATGTCATCATCTATATATTCTTTAAAATTGTGCTTCATGGGATGTGTTTGCCATCCATTAAACACTCTCACTTCTTGTTCTGAGAGAGAAAGAGAGGGAGGGAGAGAGAGAGAGAAGGAGAGAGGGAGACAGAATTGTGACACATTTTCCCTAATAGCTTTTGATTGATTAGATGGCACGACAGAGGAAAGAAAGTAAGAAAAGCTTAAGATAAGAGATGGTAAGTTGGAAGTAAGAGTAATATTGACTGAGAAGGAACAGAGAGATTTTTCTTTGCCTTTTGAAATTGACTCGAATTTACTTTTGAAGTCATTTCCAGCAGAAAATAGATGACAAACTCAGAGTTTTCTCGAGAGACCCTCGAGTTCTTTTATCCACTGTGCTTTTCAAGGGAACACAAAAGAGAGGTGGAACCAGTGAAACCCAAACTTCTTTCTTAAGTGGGAGGGTGAGCCTCGAAGAGGAGGTGCTGGGCTCTGAACACTACCGAGTGACTTCAAGATTGAAGCTTGCTGAAGTGGAGAGAATTTCACCTTATGGCACTTAAAAGTGCTGAAAAGAAGCATTTTCTGAATCCACTATCGTAGCATGTGAACTGATCCAATGTGTATATGATCTAAGGTGCATGAGGTAAAACTTGAGGGAAAGATTGATAGACCTATGTGTGTGCGCGCCTGGAAGTGTGTATATACATAACTGCAGCAAAAAGTCTAGATCCAGAGAAATCTAGATCTGATGGCCTCTGAGTTTGTGTCAGATGATTAAAAATATGGATAGTAGTCCTCATGTTTTTTATCACTCTCATTTTCCTGAAATAGCTTTTTATTTGCAGAAGAGGATGAGTCCCACCATGTACTGGGAGGAAGAAACACATCCCAGGACACGTGCTGCAGCACCCTTCTTCCCGAAAATGTGCATGTTTATCAATGTCATGTTTGAAAATTAACTCTGTGATTCTGGAACAATCCTTCCAGAACAGAAACTGGTAATCCAGGTGTCTTTGTAGGATTTATAAAAAATGATTCGACTTTATCTCTTTCTGAGGTGGGACTGTAATATTCAATCTTTTCTTTTTTTTTAAACTAAGCCATTTCCCCAAAGCACAGAGTGCCCAAACTCAAGCACATAATGAGGATGGACCCAAACACAGACCTGTGTAGGGTGTAGGTGGTCCTCCTCCTGGCCCCATTAGTCTCATCCTAATCCCAGTCTGACATGAATGAATAGGGTATGTATTTGTATGTTAATATAGACCAGAGCCAAGATATTTCCTTTTTCATCCAGATGTAAAGTAATAAAAGCCATAAACTAATGAATGTGACTGTAAAGTCCTGGAGGCCACACACTTTTGTTTGACAACTGAGTAATTGTCTAAAAATACATAAACTTGTGGAAGTTTGACTTTAAATTCAAGAGTTGTTGTACCTTTGCTCTGAAAAAAGTAAAACAGTCCCTGTCTTGAGTGCAGCTTCGTTAAAGATACAATACATGCACAATAGAAATGGCCTGAGGAACACTTATAGAACTGTCAAAGTACAAATGATCAATAATGCCAAGAGTGGGAGCCCTTCCACTCTACTAAAGCATGCATTTGCATGCACATTAATAATATCTTTTTATATAAATACAGTGTGCAGAAGAAATGTGTGTTGGGTAGCTTAGTCATTAGGCTACCATTCTGCAATATTTGAAAAAGGGCACAGATACTAGGCCCACTCATTCGTTTATGACTTTTCTGTGCCTCTGTGCAGAAAAGCTAAGCATCTCAAAAATGTTCATACAACTGTAAGAAGTGTGTGTGTGTGTATATATATTTGTGTACATGTACAACCCATGTACACGTATAATACAACACATATAATACAAGAGCATGTCTGAATGGCTTTGGAAAAGCAAGTTTGAAAAAGTTACATGGTACGTGTTCCTTTCCTCACCACATAGTCATTTATGTAAACCCCTTATTATGTGTTTTCAAACCCTCTCCAACCTCTGTTTCCCAGTCTGTATCTCAATGGAGTCCTTGATATAGACTTCAATATGACTAAATGATTGACTTGGGATCAAGGGAGAGCTATGTCAGGTAGCCTGTGGTTTATTTATTCACTTTTTATGACTTTTTATTAGCACTGAGTAAATTATTTGTTTTAGTTTTTCACTGTCTTCTTTATTTAGCTGAACTTACTGCTTCAAACAAAAAGATCATGAAGCTCCCCAAGGGGAAACAACTTTGGTTTGATATTCAGACAAGATAATATGTGATTGGGTTTCTCTTTTGATACATCCACTGCAGTAAGGCTAGTAAGTAAAACGGAATTGATGTTCTTTCTACTGAAGCAGTGACTCTACTTTCTCATAGTGTGTAAACCTCTTTGTGTTTTACCCAATACCAGGGTGTACAGGTATCTTATCATCCACATTTTACAGCAACAAAGAATTGAGGGGGCTGGCATAATAAATTTACTGAAGCCAGTGACTTGCTGCAACTAATTTAAAAAAATATTGCTCTGTAAGTTTTTCTGTGATTTTTTTCCCCACAAGCTCTGTCTCATTATGAATGGAAGGAATTAAGCTTGTGTTTGCATGTGGCATGATGTGGGGAGAATGTTTTTGCGGTATTTATAGTAAAGTTGGTCCGTGACACATCTATTTGAAGAAAATTATTTATTTCCTTCAATTGGATGAAGCCTTGGGCATAGCTTTCCTGACAAATTTTTTTTAAATTTATTTCTTCAATGTTTATCTCCTTACCACCTTAATTCACTTAATTATTACTTATATCACCTAGGGCTGTGCGTTAGATACATCCCACCTTGCAAGAGCCTTTCCTACCCTTAGTATATTCACACAGACTACATTTTCACTGTACTTTTGAAATGAAGTGACACTACTATTATTCCTTCCATCCTTTCATTCTGGGGATGGGGCAGAGTAGCTCTACTGTTACAGCAAAGTAAAATAGCTCAGCATTATAGCTGAGTGTGACAGCTCCGTGTTATAGCCAAGTGTTACAGCCATGTATTATGGCTATCTGAAGGTCTCTGGCAGTGAAGAAGTTGAGAAGCATTCAGAGAGATGGAGAGAACCTTTGTTGTGCTGGTGGGCTCAGAGGAGTTATACTCCAAAGAGTATAACTGAGTATACTCTGAGAAGCAAACAGCAATGCTAACAGCCTTATATGGAGATCTGCACTGTAAGTGGGTAGCCCCACTTACTAGGTGAGCATGCTCATTGAGGCAGATGGATGGAGGTGACACAGCATTTGTGAAACCTTATGTACGAACATCCTGCCGCACAAATAGGTACATTTCTTGGACAGAACATCTTAGGGCAAAACATTGCCAGAATATCTGGCAATAGACAAGTTATGCATTATTTATTTCTAACTATGATTCTCATCCCTGTGTACTTTCAGATTTACTGTCCAGGAATAATCTATTCACTTGAAAATCTTTCAGATGCACTGTGCTGTTCAACAACTCCATAGATATTACTTTAGCAGCATTGCAAAGATGTAAGGTACATTTTTATGGGCATAACAAAATGTTGATGAGCTGAACGGCTTAAAGGCACAATTTATTTTCTAAGAATGTTTAGTTTTACTCAAGTACTCTTCTCAAGAGGACCTTTCTTCCTAAATTTATTTATTTAGTATTAGTACTAAGGATCCATACCTAAGGATTACATTCATCATATGAAATTTGTACCTGTACACAATGTCTTAGTTCTTTTTTGTTTATTCTCATTTCTTTCCCTTCCTTTCAATACTTTTCCTGCCTTTCAATTTACAAAAGCTTAGTTTCTATTTTTTCCTTTCCATTCTCTTTTTAAAAATCCCTTTTCCCATCCTTCACTTTTGCTTTCCTCTTCCTTCACCTCTGAATAAGTTCTTCCTACTTCATAACACCTGTCCTCCATTCTGCTCATTTATCCTTTGACTTTCTCACATAAGAGAAATAAATTGAATATTTAAACTTGTGTGTCTAATTTATTTCACTTAACATTATAATTTTGAGATGCATCAGTTCACCTAAAATAATTAGTTTATCCTTCTTTATGAAGAGGAGTACCCCATCATATGTAAAAACTCCATTTTTAATTCATTCATCCGCTGATGCTTACATTGGATACTTCTAAGATTTAACTATTATAAACTGTGCTGCCATAAACATAGATGTGCTATAAATTATAATAGGATGCTTTTAACTCCTTCTGGAAGATACCTAGAAGTGGAATAGCTAGGTCAAATATAACCTTTAGTTTTAGTTGTTTGAGCAATTGCCATCCTGATTTTCACAGTGACTATACCAATTTACCATCCTACTAACAATGGAGAAGGGTTTCTTTTCCCCAACAACCTAACCAGCATTTGTTATTGGTTTATTTCTTGATGGTAACCATCTCATGAACACTTTGATAGTTTAGAACTACCACTCTTTTCTGTTGTGGAAGAGGGCTTGCCACAAATAATCGCCCTTTCCACTTGGGTTCAGATAAGATTTAGAGAAGACCCTCTTGTTTATTTATGAGGAGATAGTGCACCAATTTCCCATAATTCCATCATTCACCCAAGGTAGATTGGCTGAACTGTCTCCATAGATGAGCACAAAATGCTTCTTAACCAAACCAAGGTTAAGATTCACCCCTCACCCACTTTCCTGAACTTGGAACAGTCCTCAGCCTTTCCTTAAAAGTGGCTCCGAAGCCAGACTGACCTCAGGGTAGAATATTTTCTGTTCTGTTTTCTCAGGTCACTGTTTCATGCCACTTCCTCACATTGGGTTCTTTTTGGCCTCGTTTTCTCTTGACTCTAAAAAAAAAAAAAAAAAAAAAAAAAAAAATGCTTCGCACTCAACTCTGCCAAGACCTGAAGAGTTTATGATCAGAAAGAAATGCTTCTCGGATCACAGTAACCACTTTCTTTATTGCATTGGTTCCTTTCAGCTCTGGGCAACCACCCTTTAAAATAAAGCCTCTTATCACTAAGCCCCAGTTTGTTTTTTAATCTTGAGAGTGTCTTAGAGTTTTAGAATTCAGACATCGAGAATGCTTCTAATGGGGTAAAGCAGGGTTACATTCATTCTATGGGCTCTAGGAGAGAAGTCATTTCTTTATTAACCCTCATTCTTTAAAGTGTCTTGCTTTTCTTATTTACCCTTTTATCTACCTTCGAAACTGGAATGTTCCACCCAGTTTTTCTCCTTGTACCATCTCTGAATCTTCTATTCTGTCTGTCTTTTCAGCTTTAGGGACTTATGATTACAATGGGTCTGTATTTCAAAACAACCCTCTTGTTTGAGAGTCAGATGATGAGAAGCAATAATTCCATCTGGAACTTTCCTTTTCCTTCCTAAAGAAGGAAGAAATGTTAAGAATTGTAGCATTTGCCCAGGTTCTGGAAATTAATATATGAACATTTTTCGGAACCTACTTCTACATATCAGACAGGTGGTGGAGAAGATTGTCTTCTGACATTCCTGAGTTCTGTGTGCAGAATGTAGACCCTTGCCTTACTGTTGGTCATGTGAAATGCATGGCACATGTAAGAGGGCATGCATGTAGTAGAGAAGAGAACAGAACAACAGCTTCACTGATCAGACAACTAAAAAGTAATGTAAGAAAAAGAAGTATTACTTTGCCATAAAGAATGACAACTGCAAATGGATGTACCTTCAGCACAACCTCATAAGTGAAATAAAAATGTCATAGATGTGTGAGTACCATATCTTTTCTCTGATATGAGAAACTGAAAATGCAAATGAGTTCTAAAATGTATGCTAGATCTTAAACAATATAAACTATTCAAAGAGAAATAGGGTAGGGTAAGTAATGAGGGGAAAGAAAAAATTGTGATGGTAATAAAAAATGGAAATAAAGCTTATGTATACAGGGGGTTGATGTTGTAGGGTGGGTGGATGAATGGGAGAAAATGAGAATCAAGTCTTGTCATGTACTGGTACAAATTGTCAATGTTGAATGTGATCATGATAAGTATATAAAATGTACCTATTTCACAATAAAAGGAAAGTAAAGTAAGAGAAATAAATTCTGCTGTACTTGGATTTTGGAACTGTTTGAAGCAACTTCATATACAAATCTAAAGGAATGACCTTTAGGACACAATAACATAATCTTTCTTTTGATGATAAATACAAACCTCCATTCTGAAAACAAAATACTGAAAACTCCTCATATGCAAACTCCACAGTGATTCCCAGTGATTCTCAACTCTGATTTATTCATTTGTGTAGTGGTTCCCAGCACAAATACATAGAGCAGTTCTTAACTGCACCAGTGAAGAAACAGTAATAAGGATGACACATGATATCTGTGCCACCATTAGCATTCCATTAACATAATGAATATCTGAGATCATCAACTTTTAAAGGGAAAAATGTCTTTTTGCAACACCATTTTGGAGGTTCTGGTGCAGGACTAGTTGGTCCTATGGCTTTTGAGCTGGATGAGATCAGATATCACGGGCCTGTGTTGAAGTAGAAGAAAAACCATTCACTTCATTGTCAAAGAGTAAAAGAGCAGAAGTGGCTCAAGTTTCACCATCCCCTTTGAGTGGATATAGTACCCACAGTGACCTAAATGCAAGGCCCACTGAGCCCCACTTGTAAAGTTTTCCACCATCTCCGAATAGTGACATTAAGTCACCAACACCCAGCCCAGGTGGACACATTTAAAATCTTAATTATAGTGAGGCTTGGCTCTAGCAAACTTCACCAGTTTTTCCTCTCATAGAATTTTCTGTAGAAGAATCCAGCTATGACGCCATGACAGTGGTTCTGAACACCACCGGAAAGGTCTATGCAGTGAAGCATGGATGCCTCATTCGAACAGTCAATGTGGATTTCCCTGATGTAGGAGTTACTCCATCTTCCAAACACATCCAGCAGCTTCAGTCAGATTGTCAGTGGAGGCACTGTTTGACTTCCGAGTTTATTTTTTCTGCATCGTCATGCAGGAGAATAGAGGCAGCCAAATAAAAGACAGATAAGGAAACGACATAAATACACTGTGGGAACAGTAAGAATGCAGCCAATCAAAAGGCCGACTGCTGACCATTCTCTGCAAAATCCTATTCTCTCTGAAAACTGGCATCCCGTGCTGGAGACCTGCAGGTGATAATAGCTATAGTCTAGACTCAACGACAGCTGCAGGGATTGGCAGCTGACAAACTTTTGACTAGAGAAAACTGTAGGTCGTAGGAATGGGTCCCACAAAGGACACGGTTCAGAGCATGAAGCCACAGACTAGTTCAATGGAACGGAAGACAGATCCAAAGAGCTTTTTAAAGAAAGAAGATGAAAGGCAGAGTGATCATGAAGGAGAAATGAAAGAAAACAAACTCACCTGTTAGTTTTACCTATGATCAGTATTCAGCTTGATATATATATGTATATATATTTTAATGTTGAAGTCATAACTGGACACAATTTCCATTTAATATTTACTTTGGTTGAAATGTAAGGAAATAAGAATTCCAGAGAGAAATAAGGGAGAACAATGAATACTTTGTTCAATTAAATTATTACAATTTTCCTCTTAATCTGTAGGGAAGAGGAGCATCTAAGTGTGTTTAACTTCAGCGTGGAGCAGAGACTATAGTTCCCTCATAGAGTCTGCATCTTCAGATCAGCAATTCCTCCTTTTAAGTAATCATTCCATTAAATATTTCATCAGGAAGGCAGTTGTTATTCCCATCTGTCTTGTCCAGATTCAATTATAGTGGCTATCATTCTTTTATGGGGAAATGCATGTAACTTTTTAAACTGCCTTCAATTTTTTTCCTATAAATTGCCGTATTTTTATGGGATTTTCATAGAACACTACTGATGGTAGGGATTGAAATTCTGTCTCTTTATTCTCTTTCCAATTTTTGAGGTGAAAACTATTTTCACCTATATCAATAGGAATAGGTGGAAAAGATGATGACAGAGATGTCCAGTGAAAATGTTTTTATTCTTATTTGTCAATTTGATATGTAATAAAACAGGTAATAACTGAATTAAATTATCAAACATGCCACATACACGTCAACCAACTTAAATAGTGGAAGGTTCTTGTTATTAAGGGAAAACTTTTAAAGTAACAAATCAAGACCAAATCATACACTATTGATCTTCATTTATATTTGGGTTTCCCCTATTGGTCTGTAAAAGCGCTGAACACTAAAAATGACTGTGGGACATATCTAAGATCTTTTAGCAAATTATTTAAAGTTATGCTTAATTTCTTGATGTCAAAGATTTACCCCCAATGATATAATTACATCAGGAGTATAATTTATTTTTCCTGTATGTATTCTTTCACTCTAAGCATACATTTCTTTTCAAAAGACCAAGCTTTCAACTCTTCATACACATTATTCTATGTGATCACCTTTTTCTTGGTGTTACTTGTCACATATCCTAATCTAGACTTTGAAAAATGTTTTTGTTGGTATGAACCCACTCTAATATGGCTTGTAATTAGATGTCCCATAAAGCTTTCTGTGGTCATTGGTGGGCCATGTCAGAGTGTGTAATGCTGGAATTAGGTGTGTGATGCTGGAACCAGGGGTGTGTGATTGAGGGCAGGTGACACAAGAGACAGAGAAGGGTTGTCACTTGTCACTGGCTTGCTGCCTTCTGCCTGCCGCGCTTTGCCATGGACTGTTTTTCTCTTGTTGTACCCGACCACCACATCACCTGCCTTGGAACCAGATGCCTATGGGCTGAAATCTCCACACACTGTTCTCCAATTAAACCTTTCCTCCTTTAATTTTGAGCATCAGGTATTTTGCCTCAGCAAAGAGAAGAGTAACTCAGACATCTGCCCCATTTTAATTGCATGCATTTTTATCCAAATATTTATGATAATTTATCTCCTAATTTAAAAAAACACTTATCTTTTTGTTGGTTTTTTTTAACTAAAACATAAGCACATTTTTAAATTAATTTAGTTTATTGGTGTATTTTAGGAATACATTATGATCACATTCCTCATTGGCAATTTGTACCGGTACACAATATATCTTGATTTTTATTTTTTCCCATTGTCCTACCCTCCCTTCATCTTCCCACCCTCATATACTTAAGCTTGTTTCCCATTTTTTAAAATTTTTACCATCAATTGTTTTTCTTTCCCTTCCCCCCATGGTAAAACATAAACATCTTGAGATAATGGGTTTCCTAACCTAGAAAATGTCTGGCCCCAAACAGGAGATTGATAAGTTGCTGCTAAGTGAACAAATTCACTTCTTTCTTCCTTCTCAGGAGTTTTAGATCACTGCCACACAGTTCACCCCACACAGGTCCTACTTAGTTTTGTTTTTGTTTGTGATTTTGTACAGCTTACTCTCTTTAGTTTAATAGTGGCTTCATACCGGGTATTACTCAGCAAGTCCTAAAACATCACACAAATGCACATCTTCACATCTTAGGTCACTCCCTGCCTTTACTGAACACATCAGATCATCGGGCAAATCATATCTATTTTATCCATTTTTCTGGATTCCGACAACATATTATGACAGTAAATTCTTTCAAAATGTATTATTCTCAGACTTTGTCTAAACCAGTGCTCCCTAATCTACTTAAACAGGATTTACTGACATTCCTGTAAAATGCGTGGATTTTAGAAGCAAAGAATAAACAAAGAGCAAGGCTGACATTACTAACACCCTTGAAGTATACTTATCTTAAAAAGAAGACAGGAAAAGAATGAGAAACTAAACCTTTAAAGGTATGAGAACTATTACAACTTAAAGTTAAAGTAATATAGTAAGAAAAACTTATTTGAACTCCAATCCTAATTTCACTCACTTTTAATTTTTGGAGGCAGATTTTTACAGTCAAGCTTTGATAAATATTGGACTGGAAATCCACATAATACCACAAAGTACACATGTATCTGTCTTCAGCACAGGGGCTTCTGCAGGCTTATTATCACCAACATGGCAAAGCAGTGGGGTTGTGTTCTTGTATTGTCAGTAATGAGTTGTGATTTTTTTCTTTCTTTCTTTTCTTTTCTTTTTTGAGACAGGGTCTCACTTTGTGGTTCAGGCTGGCCCTGAGCGCAGCCTCAAACTCACATCACAGCAATTCTTCTGCCTCTGCCTCCAAGTGCTGGGATTATAGGCACGAGCCACCATGCCTGGCACTATGGTATGTGGTGCTGATTGCTGCTGGGGTGAGTCTCCATGCCCAGTACTGTATGTGGTTACCGGGGGATCGAATCAGGGTCCTTGCGCTTGCAAGACAGGCGCCGGAACCACCTAGCTAAATCCCCAGCCCCTGAAGTATTTATTTTGCACTGGTTTTTACTTCAGCAGTAAATTTAAATCAGTGTAATCTTGACCTGGTTCCAAGTCATTATTCGTATTGATCTTAGAATGTAAATTAGGTTTTGTGATCTGCCAACACACAAGAATCTTTTATTTCTCCTTTGTAGAAGGTAAACAGTGTCCACCTTACTGACCTTTTTCATATAGACTAATAATAATTCGACACATAGTGATGTTTCACATTCTGTATTTTTTTCAATGTGAGACACTGAAAGTTTAGATACTTAAATGAGGGAACTAGAATAATCACCCAGGGTGATCACAGGAGTCAAAATACTGTGGAAAAGTGAGGCAATCGTCATTATCTTACACAGTGACAATAAACAGAAATGCTGAGTTGCTCATGGCAACCTTCAAAAGGAGCAAAGAAAGGCCTGGAAAAAGTTTATAGAGAAACGCTTCATATTCGATCCATTCTACTGTAACCCCAGAGACAACCAAAAGTCACTTCACCACTTTCTTTAGGAAGATGGTTTCTAGACCCATAACAATCTGGTGGGCAGGATAAGTTGACATGTTTATGTTTTAGTTACTAAAGAAATCCATGCAGACTGAGTGTAAACAAGAAAAAATACTCCAAGTAGATTTCTTGAAATCAAGATTA
>PVIR01000515.1:74241-172793 GCA_004026965.1 Petromus typicus
ACAATGTTGAGATTGTAACAAAAAAGTAAGGAAACAAATTTTATATATATGGGGGGGTGGTAGGGTGGGTGGGGCTATGGGAAAAAATGAGAATTAAGTTGTGTCTTATACTGGTACAAATCCCCATTATGGAGTGCAATCATGATGTGTATATTTAATGTACCAATAAAGATAATTTAAAAAAAAAAAAAAGAAAATATATTTTTCCTTGAATAACTTATTTAAAAAAGAAACTCTTAGGATATGAGGTTGTAAATGAGTTGTAATATGTATAGTTGATATTGCGAAGTAGAAAATATTTAAAAGGAAAGAATGTAAGGGTAAATAACAAGGGGAAAACGAATGTGGTAACAATAAAAAACAAAACAAAGATTGTGTACATAAGGGTTGGAGGAATGCAGGACGAGGGGAAAAGGGAAAAAAATGAGAATCAAGTCATGTCATATTCTGGTACAAACTCTTAATGTTGAATGTGATTATCATGTGTATTCATAATGTACCAATAAAGATAATTTTTTTAAAAAAGTAACTCTCAAAGGGCATTGTTTTACTTGAGAAAACAAAACTCCTAAAAATGCAAAGGAAGGTAAGGGGCTGTGGCAAATAGAACTCGCATTTTCTGTCAGGATTTATGTGTTTTTTTTAAATTCAAATCTTTATTTGTACATTATGAATACACATCATCATCCTATTCAACATTGAGAGTCTGTACCAGAATATGACATGAATTGATTCTCATTTTTCCCTTTTCCCTCCGCCCTGCAACCCCACCCCCTATATACATAAGCTTTGTTTCTTTTTTTCTTTATTACTATCATGTTCTTTTTCCCTTTGTTATTTACCCCTATACCCAGGATTTAAGTTTTCTTTTACTATTCACTTATAGGCCGACTTTGTGGGTTGATAGCAGAATACAACCTGAGAAAGAATATGGCTGATAGTAAATTTTACTTTTTCCTCCCTCAAGAGTATGCTGCTTTTTCTGAGGAAAATTGGCTAGGAGAGAAATCAGATTAATTACACTAGCAGCTATTATTGGTGTAGAATCTCAAAATCTCTAGGCAATGTCACATATGTCGATCTTTCAGATTTCTAGTAACAGGAATCCTAATAATTGATGCTTATCATTGTTTTTTTGGTGAGAGTACAGAGATTATTTGTCTTTTCCACTGAGATATGAATATATATTTATTTTGGAGTATACTTTTCTTGTGGTAACTGAGGAAATATGTATTAAACTTTCAGGTCCAAATCCTACTTAATATGTCTTCCTAACGGTCATCAGGAAGTGCAGGCGAAGGTTGAAGGACTATTTTGTGATGGATCACTGTATCTATGGGGTGGATGATACAAATTGACCTATGAAGAGTATGAAAGAGCTTGGAAGCATATTTCCCAGTCTCATAGCTCATTTTTAAATGAATAAAACAGATCGCACAATGAAAAGTCTTGTCACCCACTCCATAGACATGACTTCCCTCCACACCAGTGTAATTCCTTGCCTGGACTGTGTCCTAATTAATTCCCTAAGTATCCTAATGAATTTCACTGTTTTTCCTCTTGTTCTTTTCTGCATCAGTTGATGTGATTACTTTACAGAGTAATCCAAATCATATGACTTGACTCCTCAAAAACTCCCAGTGATAAGACGTTGAATTCATAGGAAAATCCAATTTTTTCTGTGATTTCAAGCTTTTACCTAAGATGCTTCTTCTCTCTTGCTTATACTTTGGATATCATTTTTCTTTCTTCTTCCCCTAAACTGCCTTTCTGCCCAGCTGGCAAGTTTCCATTCAGACTAATGGCATTTGTTTCTGTGCCTAGAATATTCTTCCCTTCCCATGACTTGCTTTCTCACTTAATTCAGTCCATCAAATCTAATGACTTCCTGGTTGCCACTCGTTTGGTTGAAGCTCAGAGCTTTTATCACTTTCTGATTTTCTCATACATTTGAAGTAGGAGATTAGTACCGAATCTCTAGCACTTATGGTTATCTCTTATGTATGGAAAATATTTAAGAAATCCTTGATCCTGGAAGAAAAGAAGAATGGGAAGAAGAGACAGGAGGGAGGAAAGAAGAGGGAGAAAGAAAAGAAGTGGAGAAAGAAGATGGGCTACACACTTCAAAACCAGCCCAAACAATTCAGGTTGGTTCGCTTGTATTTTATCATCCATGGGAAACATCAAAAAGTGCAGATGGAGCTCTGATTCTTAAAAGACAAAGCTCAAACACTCTGAGTTTTGAAAGTTGAAAAGCCTTTGTATGACAGTAAAGAGAAAGCAGATCTAAGACCATCAAATTGTGTTTGTGCCATTTTATTTGACTTAATAACTCTCTCTCTCATACACACACACACACACACACACACACACACACACACACACACACAATCACAGAGAAAACTAAGGTTGCTCAATCGGCACCAGCTATGAATCAAACCTTTTATCTGTGATTGATTACATCCAATGGCATAGATCTGAATGCTCCAACTATCAGCGCTCATGCTGACGGGTAGGTTGGGAACTTTCTACAGAAACACTTTTAATTCTATTCCTCGTGGGCCTAATTGCTTACCTAGTGTAACAAGCAACAAACAAAAGCAAGTGCCTATACTTTGTTGTATGAATAATTTACCTAGTATTTAATTTCCTTCACATTTGGAACAACAACAGCAACAAAAAGAATGGAGCAGACATTTCTGTTTACCTCGACCCACCATCCAGTGGCAAAGAGGGTAAGGGCAGTTTCATCTTTAGAATAATATGTCTTCTCTACACATGAGTTACATATTTCCTTCACCAGGTCTGTCCAAACAAGTGTTCTAAACAGAGGCAAATAAATATATCTTCTGGGGACCATTTCCTATTTCCTAACCTGTTTTCTGCCACAATATCTAGAAAGTTTCAGAGCAAACATTTTCTCAAATTGAAGTGTACTTTATGAAGCTAAATGTTGTTGCGGCATTTAACAGTATTCCAAGGTGATTGTTATTGCCCTGTCTGATAGACAGAGAATAAATCTGGGAGAAGTTGGCATTCAGATTGGCCCAGCTGGTAGGTGAACAAAGCCATATTCAGATTCAGACCAGTCTGCCTCCACAATCTTTTTTTCCTTATCTACTATGTCAAATTTCACTTTATTAAATTATAGGTCTAGACAAGGGATGAAAGATAAACTTTATCCATTTGAGAAAGTAGACTGGATTTAGAATAAATGACAAATAATCTCAGTGCATTTCAATTTTCTAGTAACAGTGACCCTCTGACCCATGAGTGTGGTTACTGTGTAGGGGGAGATTCCTGATGTTTGTATCTCTGTTTCTAGATTTATGATGCAATTATGTCTTCATGAATCCATCTTGAATTGAAAATATGTGAAAGACACATTTAGTTCACCTGTCTACTAGACATCACAGTGTAGCAACTGAACAAGCTATAGAATAGCTTGTCTTACAGAACATCATTGTTTACAGTCACATGGGTGTCTATAAGTTATGGCTTGTAGAGATACTGCCTTGTATCTTGATAAATAGGGTCTACCATGTATCAGTAGTGTAGGGAAGACCAAACTTCAAACTTTGGAGTACTGCAATATAAACAGTTGATACTGACTTTAAGAAATGTCAAATTTGGAATTATTTAGAGTAGCAGGTCCCTGAATGAGACCATTATGAACATAAAAATAATTTCATCAGTAATCATCTTGGTACCATTAGCCATTGATCTTGTCTAATTATCATCTCTTACCTGATTACTAATTCTCCAAACAGCTTCCAGTGAGAGTTCTCTTCTTGGGTAGCCTATAGGAATATGATGCAATAATTGGTTAATACGACAACATTAGCTCTGGCTGCCAATTCTACTTTCTTGTTGTTGTTGTCAAAGTAATTACTTGGTAACCTAAGTTATTTATCAGATTACTATAGTCTGGCTACTGTAGGTCTTCCTTGGAGAGACTGTGTGAGGTTGTGCCTTTGAGTAAGATGGATTTGGGGAGAACACGATGAGGAGAGAGAGGAGGGGGAGGGAGGGAGATGGAAAGTGGGAGATTGATTGCTTGGAAATTTCTTTTCTTTTTTTTTTTTTTTAATCTTTATTGGTACATTACATATAGGCATCATGATTGCACTCCATAATAGGGATTTGTACCAGTATAAGACACAACTTAATTCTCATTTTTTCCCATAGCCCTACCCACCCTACCGCCCCCCCATACATAAAATTTGTTTCCTTACTTTTTTGTTACAATCTCATCATTTTTCCCCCTTCTTCCTATTTTACACTGAGCATTTTCTATTTCACAATATATAACATACAATTCTAGGACTCATTTGCATCTTTATTTTCTCATACCAGAGAAAAGATTGATTGCTTGGAAATTTCTAACAAAATCCTTCTTCTAAATTCTTCTCTTCAGAGATGACCACTAACCTTCTAGTCCCTCTAAATTTGATAAAGCAAAATAAGTTCCTAAAACTATGTTTATATTTTTAGTCGATACTCTTCACACATTTATTTCAGCCCCCAAAGGCAAGGAGACAATAGAAGCCAGGAAGCAGGGTGCCTCTGCCTCCCCTACTGCGCTTCCAGTTTGCTTCGTGTGTTTGGATATTTTGTTGAACAAGTAAGCTCCTCCATCAAAATGACAGGTCCTTTTGGTTAACTTGTTTCCATAATAAATGTTCCATCACCTACATCTATTTTTATTAAACAAGGTGTGGTGAGAAAGGAGAAAAGGTTTTATACAATCAGTGGGTAATTCTATTTTCAGCAGCTATTTTATTTTAAGTTTATACTTTTACGGCACATTTTAATAATATGTAACAGATTGTTAATACTAGGCCTATAATAGGATTATTTTTTATTGTTGTAAAATCTCACAGGACTTCATAGACAGGTTATCTTAGTGAGACTCACAAGTATTTGACAGAACCTGACTTATAAATTACTCTGTTCCTTCATCAGATGATTGATTTCTGGACACAAATAACAAAGAAAATGCCAGAGTAATAATTCATCCATTCGTTTTGGTCAGAACTTGTGTCTCAGAAGCACTGCTTATTTTGTTTTATTTCTGATTGGACTTAATAATTTATGAGCACCTTTTACAAACACACACATACACACACACACACACACACACACACACACAATCTGTTAAAGTTACTGTCTAAGGCAGGAACAGTAACAGTCATATATTTACGTTACTAAAACCAAAGTTATAATCACCAGTTTTGAACTGAGTGTGCTACACCCTGCCTTGCTCATGTTGTCTATACCCAAAATATACTCTTCTTTCATTTTCTACAAACAACCTAAGCTCCTCTACTTTCAAGCCACTTGATACATTATTTCTCCGCTGACACCTATCATCTTATATAATCTTAATCTGTAGAAATCTCTTACGATATTTACAAGTCATTATTTTAGAATTTTATATATTCACATTTTTATCCTATCTGAACTGCTTTGTATAGAATGTACATAAAAAAAGAAAACATGAGAAACACTAAAGCCAAAATAATGATAATAATAACAATAACTATAGCAGAAAGTACAGGACACCGTGACAGAAACACACCAGGGCTCAAGGCTCGTCTTCTGCAGATCCCCTTGCATCTCAATTGTTTTATGTATAAATGTGCGGTTTTTCCTTTCTCTCCTTGAACATTTACAACTTCAGAATTTATGACTGTAATACGTACCTTCAGTTAAATTATTCAACATCAAGTAAATCAGAAGCTCACGCTACCATAGATAAAGGTTTTAAAATATGCAGGGACAACTTTACAGATTCTCCTGCCAGAAGATTCGACTATCTAGTTACTCCAGTGGGATAATCGCAGACAATCACCACTCAGTATTTTGTCAATAATGGGCCCTGCGCTAGTTGTTTTAGCTTATGTTCTCCAATCACTCTGAGACAAACGGACTTAACACCTGACAGTGGATGGTACTGTGCCTACCAGAGAAAAATGAGGCACAATTAGTTTAAGTGACTATCATGGTCACTTTCCTCATAACTGGGACAAAGTATGTGATGCCCATAAATGAGAGGAAGAAGCTTATTCGGGCTCAGGTTTTTCGAAGATTCAGTCCATAGTAAGCAGGTTCAAACACGGAAAAGTTATGATAGAAGGGCCTGCAGTGGAGGAAATTTACTCACATCACAGCGACCAGAAAGCAGAGGAAAAGGGAGGCACTGGGGGGATGGGGAGGCGACTCTAGGTCGTGCTGGCAAAGTGATCCTCCTCTTCCCATCAGGCTCCACTTCTAGGAACGTGTCCAACTAGGAGTGCATGAGTGGATTAACCTGCTGATGAGGGTAATGTGCCTGTGAGCCAACTGCTTTCCAGCAGGCCCCCCTCTGGAAACATAAGGCTGATGGGAACATTTTCTAACTCAAAATTTAACAGTGACTTTACTCACCCATGGTTAGAATTCAAACAATTGTTTGTTAGGAAAGCCTATGCCCTTTCTAGCACATAAACTAAAAACCCTGTGTTTCCGCTATGTGAATCTTTTTGGGTACCAATATGGACTTCATTACTGTGCATTTGAAAGTACAGAGCATTGGTGTTTTCAGCTATTTCGGATGTAAGCCTAGTTTCTTCCACTTAACTTTTAGATTTGAAGTTAGGAACTGTTTCTTACTTATGCATCCTATCAAGCAACATTTTAATGGATTATTTTACCTATTTAGTAGTCTTTGCAGAAGACAAAGTACCTGGTTGGTTTCTTCTCATATCCTGACATTGTGGTATGTCATCTTCTTTTCTCAGCTTTTTCATAATGTAACCACTGTAGACTCTGATCGCTGGCAAGTATATGTGTCCCTTTTCTGTTGCTAATAACACAACACCGTAGTTTAGGTGGTTCATTAAAAAAGAGATTTATTTCAGATCACAGCTCTAACTCAAGATGAGGAACTACATACAGTCATGGTTTTCTTGTAGGTAGTCCCCAAATACTGCAGAACGTCAAGTTGCAAAAGGCAAACTGTGTGTGTGTATGTGTGTGTGTGTGTGTGTGTGTGTGTGTGTGTCCTATGGTCTCCTTCCCTCTTTTTATAAAACCCTCACTATTGGGTGATAGGGGTTGTACCCTGCTAACTTCATCTAATCTCAATTACCTCCTAGACTTCTACCTCTAAATATCATAATCAAATTAAGTTTCTACCCTATCTCCAAGGGAAAGACAGTGTCTAGTTTTTCCATTAGGAATAACTTTAGCCTCAGGATTTTGGTAAATGGTATTTAACCAAGTTATTTAACCTTATATAAGCACACAACATTTAATGAAGGGAAGACACTCTGGGAAACCTGTCATGGAGGGGATTTTGTCCTTGTGCTAATGTAATAGAGCCAGGTTACATAAGCCTAAGTGGGACAGGTCAATTGCTAGATGTGGCCTGCTAATGTGGCCCAGAGAATTATGTATGAGGCTGCTGCTGCTGTAACACAGCATCGTGTTTGATAGTAACACTCTTTATAGGTAGAAAATGTGCACTCTAAAATAACAATAAAAGCAACAGTACCCTAAATATACAAATGAGTAATTTGCCATCTGCAGTCATTATGAAATATTATGTACTGTTTATAAGACTGTGTGCTATATTTTTATGACTAGCAACACAATATTCTGGCTTTCAACACCATGCCACAGAGTGAATAATGTGTGTGTGTTAAGACATTGTGATAGCTATCATGTCACTAGGTGATAGGAATTTTTTCAACTACAATATAATTTTATATGACTACCATTGTATATGTGGTCCATCACTGACTGAAATATTTTTCGCAGCAGATGAGTGATTCATAAGGTGCAAGGATCACATGTAAATGAGTTATAAATGATCACACTTAAAATGAGTTATAAATAGTAAATTTCTTTCTTCACTACATAAACTAGTGAAATTACATAATTAATTGGTAAGCTGAAAAATAATATATTTTGTTACATGTATTAAAACATACTATAGCTTTTACTAGTTATTTATCATTTTTGTATCTGTATTAAGATTCTCTAGAGAGATTCAATTGAAAATGTATGTATAATTATGGAAGAGAGTTTACTAGGCAGGCTGAAACGATGAGCGGGGCAGAGTTCATATTGGCTACCTCCAGGATCAGCTACAGGAGAATCCACAAAGGCCATCTGTCAGAGGAGCCAGGAATTGCTAAGCCCAAGAAGGTGGAAAAACACAGAACAAGAGGGACAACCCAAGGTCAAGGCCTGGAACTTCATTATTGGGTCTCGATCTAAGTCTGCATTGGAAGGCTGAAAACATTAGAGGCCCCAATGCGAACAGCAAAAGACACATCTGCTCAAGAACACTGGAGCTTTTTGAAATGGGCATACTTCCTTCTTTCTCTTTTTAATGTCTTCCAGATTACAAGCCTATTGGTTGGTACCACCGCCCACCAAGATGAATCTAACTTTCTGTTTGCTGCTGGATATGTCAATCATCCATAGACATGCCCAGAACTGCACTCCACTAATCCGTGAGATGGTTCCTTCGTCAATTAAGTGGAGCTATCACAATTAACACTCACAATACCTGTATTCAAACATTAAATAGTCTTGTCATTTAATTTATTTTAACTATTTAGTCTTACTCTGATTTTTCTATACAATACTCAAAAATTCAGTTTTCAATATTTTTCTCGTGTATAAAATGCCTTGGATACAATAAGAAGTGTTTGTTTCTTGAAAGTCTTCTTAAAATATCTAAAATGCTTGTTACGAAGTTATTTGATTGCTCTTACTCTCCCCATGATAAGGTGTATACTTTTCATATTTTTTCTTACTTAATGTTACCTCAGATTATATACAGATAAAACTATTATGCCATGTGCCACCAGCAATGAAATATTTTACAATCTCTCTATACTAATTTTTCTCTTTTCCTTTCTTGTTTACTTTTTTGCATTTAAATAATTCCGAAGTCAAAGTAGGTGGTATGTATGGAATTCAATGAAGATTTAGTAAAATTGAAGCAGAACTTTCATTTCTTCTGCCTTTGTTTTAAAGACAGGATCCTATGGATTTGTCTCCCTGTGGAACTCACTGGTTGCACTTATGCATTTAAAATTTTGTGTGAAAAAACCCCAAAAACTTTGTTTAACAAATCTTCCAAAACTTATTGAAATCAAAGGTGTGCATTCTGAACCTTTGTATATAATTAATTATTTGAACAAGGAAAGTATTCTGGGATACTTTTACTCTTAATGTTTTGATCATTGATTCATCATCACAAATATTACTATTAGGAGCCTAAATTTTTTACAGACTGAGTTTTATTTCAATGTATGTTATCTGTTCTCTCTTGAAACTCTGAGAAGTGTATTTTCCTCTTGATGCCTTTAAAGTTCTCAAAAATGTGTCCAGGTGAAGGATTTTCTTTATACTATTCAACACCCAATGAATATGTGCAGTCTCTGCCACCCATTTTTCCTTATTACTATATAATCATATTTCTTCCATATTTTTTCTCTCTCATTTTGACTTGTGTATGTATAGTGAAGCTCTCTATATAAACATATGCAGTATGTAAATATAATATGTAAACATGCATACTTATGTGTAGATATCTATATAAGCACATATATACAGGCATATATTTTGTCCTATTCTTAACATTTATGAACTAGATATGGAATTTCTAATTTTATTTTCTATGCTTTAAAAATTTTCCCATCTCTGCCATCTCCTTACATTACATCTTCTTATGTTTTGAAACAGTTTTCATTTAGACATTTAAATTCATTAGTTCAGTCTCACTCTGAAATCTATTTCATCCTATTTTTGACTTTCAACTACTATACTTTGTTATTTTAATACACTTTACTTTTTAGAGCAATTTTAGTTGCACAGAAAAGCTGAGAAGAGAGAGAAATTTCTTGTGTATCTCTCTCCCAACATATGCACAGCCTCTTTCCTTACAAAAATCTCACATTAGAGTACGTGATGTGATGAAACTCTTCAGAGAGGGTTTAAATTTCAAAAAATTACTGCAAAAAACCTACTGCCATTAATACCCCTCAGATTACTCCTTCACTTTGAACATACTTTTCCTATCATTCTTGCTACATTCTGTTCTGGAATTCCTTTTCAATGTCTTTGGAAGATGTGGAAAAAATACAACCAGGCTTGTAAAAAGCAACAATGTGTCCTGATCCCCTTTATTCACTGTACCTGGCATTGTGTAACTTCAGACTCTTCCTAAAAGGCAAAATGACCAGGATAGGTAAACACTTTGAATCAATAAAACTTTCAGAACTGCTTCAGAAAGTTGCCCGATGGAGAGGATTTATAAGTGTGTTCAAAGTGAGAACATGTATTTTGAAGATGATTAATACCAATATATATTTTACTGCAGTAAAATTATAAAAAATTATTCCCCATACTTGTCAGTTATACTTTAGAATACTATTGATATAATAGATAAATATACATTGATAAGTCATTGCACAAAATCCAGGGCTCACAGTATCATTCACTCTGGCTCTTTTATATTCTTTGGGTTTGGCCAAATGCACAGCCATATGCATCCATCATGTTAAAAATATTTGGAATTTTTTCTTCTAAAAATACTTGTACCTTCCCTATTCATCTCATCTCCTCCTAACTCCTGGAAGTCACTCCTTTTTACTCTATTCTCAGTTTTATCTTGTCCTTGTCAGAGTGTCACATGTCTGAAATAAAACCGTATACAACCTTTTGAAATTGGTTTCATTTACTTAGTTACATGCATTTAAGGTTCTCCTCTGTCTTTTATGGGTTACAGAGTTCATTTTCTCCTCAACGGACAAATGCCATTGTCTTTGTGTCCTTTTATCTTACCCATTCTTTCACTCAATAAAGTGCTAGAATCATCTTGGGGCAGGTTTTTATGTAGATGTGTTTTACCTACTTGATATTAATTTGAGGAAATGCTCAGTCATTATTGATTCAATATTGCACCAAATCTCTTCTTTCTTTTTTTGTATTTCAGTTAGATATGGACTCCCCCAGTCTTGGAAATCCTGTGTCTTTCTCCTTTAACCTTTGACTTTCTGATTTGATAGTTTCCTATTGACAAATTCTCAAGCTCAGATAATTTTTTGCTCACTATTGTGATAACTTCTGCCAAGTCCGTCAAAGCTATCCTCTTTTATCTTTTATAGTAGCTTTCTGTTGTTATCTGAAGCACTTGTAGTTCCCTCTTATGTTACTGTCTCTCTTTACATGATCAATCTGTGCTACCTGGTTTTTCATCAGGGTCCTTAGCATATTAGTCATTAGTGTTGCTTTAAATTGATGATCTGATAGTTCTAACATCTTTGCCATATCTCAGTCTTACTTTGATGCTTGATCGCTCCGTCCATTCAAAGTTAGTGTGACACAAAGAGACCATTCTGTAGTTTATAGATCTCAGTACTTCAGTGAGCCTGCATCCCTGGGAATATCACCAGTCCTATGCTTTCTTCTCCCTCTTTGGTGAGTGGACCGGATTTGGGTACTGACCTCCCAGAGCAGTTATATCTTGATAAAACTCCAATGGTTTAGTATGTCATAAGCTAATTTCTCCTAAGAGGACCTTTTGAAGATTAATAGAACTCTTGAATGTATTTCAAAATGTCTGTCCCTCTTCCCTTACTCCAGGAGGGAGTTTTTCTCAGATGTTCACAACTAAAACCCAGCTGAGCTGAGCTCCTCCAGGCAAATCTGACACTTGTAGGGACTGCATAACCAGAACCCCATAGAACACTTCCATGCTGAGCGGCCGGCTAACTGTCTGTTACTGTTTAGTTTTTTCCTTCCACGGTACTGGTTCTTGTGGTCTCTGCTTCTCGATTTCCTGTTAATTTATGATTATGTATATTCATTTGTCTATCTTTCTATTTCAAGGGCAAGAAATGCATACCCTCTGAATTCAATTTTTGAAGGACCAAATAATTTATAATTCTTGTTTCTCCAGCTTTTTATTGTTTTATTATTGTTATTTATTATTGTATTGTTATAAGGCTTTCTAAGCTCCTTACATTCCAATTGGAAACTGATATCTTTTTTATTTTGGAAAAGATTGAAATGTGTGGGAGTGTTACAAATGCTTTATAGCATCTCTTACATCCCACACTCAATGTCTCTTATGACGAACATCTTACATTGGTAATGTATTTTTGTTGTAATCACTGTGGCTATAATAATGTATTTTCTTAAATAAAATCTATACTTGAGTCACATTCCTCGGAGCTTTCCCTACTGTTCTTTCCTATGATTGGATCTTACACATTACATTTAATCATGTCTCCTGTGAGTCCTGTTGTCTGTGACAACAACTAGTTCATGTTTTATGACTAGTTTCCAATTGTCCTACTTCATTTCATCAACATTATCGCTTATGTCATTGCAAATATTTTATGAGTCGCTTAAATTATTGATTTCAGTTTTTCCAATTTATGCGATAAGCATTGCTTCATTTAATGTTTTCTCTTCAGTGCCTGTGCTCCTTCAGCATCTGGTTGTTTTGGCTGAGAGCTCCTCTCCCTCAAGAGATATCAGAAAACCTGCTTACTCATGGTGAGAGAAGGAACCAAAGCCCAGGCACTCACAGTATGTTGTTCTGTGAGCAGAGGAGTGAATTATATGGCTCAGCATTGTTGTCAGACAAGCCCTCTGCTGGTTTTCCATCAGGGAGAATCCTATGGCCATGGACTCCCCATCACACTTGTTGAACCCAGTAGAGGGAGAAGACATTCTCTTTGCATTATAATGCCCCATGACTGCTAAGGGAGAGCTTCAAGTCTGGCTAGGGCAAGTGAACCATGTGCCTGTCTCCTGAGCCTAAAGGTTGAGACTCTGTCTCCCTGCAGATTCAGAGACCCTTAGGGGCTTGAGCACACTCGCTCCCACACGTTGAACCTTGTCAGCGGCCATCTTGACAGCCCCATCCCTCTTGTCTCTCACCAATGGCCTCACCTTCCCCCATAGCTAATGCCACATAGACCACCCAGCCACAAAGTTCTCTTATTGGGTAAAACCCTAGGTCAAACCTATAGATCCTCCCTTCCTCCTAGTCTTCACCCCACCCTGTGACCTTTTGCTATATATGTAACACTTAAACCTGAATAAATAGGAAGTTCCAGAAACATTCCCCAGGGTCTGTGCTTGATTCTGTGCCTCACCCTCTCTGGCTGGGAAAACCTCACATAGACAACAACTAACAGACTGGGGTTTGTAAGGGAAGGAGAAGGCAGGGTGAATGTTAGCTGTGATGGGCCTTTCACACTTGTTGCACTGGACTGGGCTTTGGCATCATCACACTTGGCAGCCTGATCAAGTACTGCTCACCACAGCTCCCGAGGCAGGCACGAACTTTCCCGAGTCGAGTGGAGAGGAGAGAAACTTTCTCTACATCTGGTGTCTGCCCTCATGCTGCAGGGTGCTGCCTTGTTGGAAGTGCTTCATGCCTCCAAGAGGATTTTGCAGAACGCTCGGATTTATGCCTCGTCCCCTCCAGGGTTGATTTGGAGCAGGCTCTTCACAGCTCTTGCTAGTCCTCTGTGTTTCAAGACTTTCAGAATGAAGAGCTTCAGACTAGACGTAGAAGTTAGACTCAGACCTGAGGATTCCAAAGACTGTGCACTTTAGCTTCTCTCAGTCTGTGGTATGGGGTGTGAAATACAGTACAGATACTAAAACACTGGAACAACTATTAAATCACTAGACACAATACGATAGACTGTACATCTGAAATGCAATTTGGACAGACAGCTCTTCTGACAGGAAATTTCTCAAACTTCACATTAAGGGATCATAGGAAGAAGAATTAATGCATCTATTTCTTATCAATTATTCAATCATTCATTCAATATAGACCTTAAAGGAAGCCGCACTGTGTATAGGTACTGATCTATGCATTTGTTGTGTAATAATGAGCGAGGAAAGAAACAGAAAGATAGCTTACATTGACAGCAAAGTTACCTATATTCTAGGACAGGGATTTACCTCAGTGGTTCCAGCAGCTGCCTGGCAAGTGCAAGGTCTGGACTTTGATCCCTGGTACCACATAGCACAATGCTGGCATTGTGGTTCTCACTGATAATCATAGCACTTGAAAGGCAGAGGCAGGAGGATTGCTGTGAGTTTAAGGCTAGCCTGGGGTGCATAGTGAGTGCAGGGCCAGCCTGAACTACAAAGTGAGACCCTGTCTCAAATAAATAAATAAATAAATAAATAAATAAATAAATAAATAAATAAAATTACTTACATTCTGGTCAATCTAGTCAAAAATATATTTCTCATGTAGAAAAAAACTCTGAAACTTCACCCATTAAAATTATATGGTTCATATTCTAAGGTAAACAAAAAAATATATAAAAGATGTATTAGCACATGTTCAATTTCCCTAATAAAATATTGCATGATACCCAAGACTCACTGGGAACACAGTGCTATGCAGAGAACAACATATTTCAGTACCTTCTAGAACTCTCTTCTGCCCATAAAGATTTGATCTATGTTCTTTTTTTAAAACTTGTACCTATCACAGGTCATTCTTTAAAATTATTAAGGCAGTGTGTCTTATTCAGATTTGATTAATTTGCCAAAACCTACAACATAGAAATAGATGTCTAAGTCTGATTATTGAAAACATATTGAGGGCAAAATAAGGTCAGAGCCTCTTTGCATTTCCCAAGAATTGTGCACTTCAGAGACACATCCAGGAACCCCGTCTTGCAAACAAATGGAAAAAGATTCCAACACATGCACCATTTTAAAAGTTGCACAATGTTTTGGTAGAGGATCACCAACTATTGATCACAAGCACAAACTGCTTGGAAATGGATGCCAGCTGATAAGAAAATGAAATTGCTCCTAATGATAAGCTCTTGGATTATGTACCCAGCACTTTTCTTGCTGGGAGCTTATCAGGTAACCACAGATATTCACAATGATTTGCACGGGGAGCAGACAAACAGTCCTGGGCGGCTGCACTCCACGCAGCCCTGTGAAAAAGCCAATAAAAACAATTACCGGGCAGTTGAGCTGCTCATTAGATGATCACCATAAGCAAATAAAATAGTCTAGGATCAATCACCTGTTTTTCTTGGAAGAACAGAAAGCTTTGAACACTCAGGAGAAACCAGTAGGTCCAGGTCTTAGGAACCAGCCTGGAAAGTGGTTGTTATGTTACATAGCGTAAATGTATGCGTTCATTCAAGAGGCAGACAATGTTGTCTCCCTGGCCTGTTACAGGAGAGAGAAAGGAAGCGAAAGAGGACAACACTACTTGTAAATCTGTCCCAGTATATTCCATATGGTTTAAGCACAGACAAATTTTTATTGAGAGCCAAGTAGACTGGGTAAAAAGGAAGGAAAATAGTTATTCTTGGAGAATATTAAAAAGAAATATGAATAAAAATACTAGAGAGTTAGTAAGAATCCACTTTTCAGATTAGATGCCTGTTACGAAAAAATTCTTAGTCTGGGAGCCCCAAAACTGTTATTTCCACATTAAAATGTGGGTCCTTCCTGCCCTTGTAGATTGTGATGACTTCTGCTTCCTGATAGATTATCCAAAACTCTTAAAGAAAAGCAAAATCATTGTCCTCAACTTTACCTAATTCACTATGTTAGTCGTTCTCAGCTGGTCCTGGCACTTGTTACCTCCTATGATCCTTTTGTAAAATCTAGAAACAGTACAGGATTTGCGAAGTCATTGTATCAGTCATCACTGGGACAAACTGACATCCACTCATTCCATGTGTTGAGGTTTATTTTCTCTACTAGTTTCATGACTTTGAATCCATGAACAGCTGGCTTCATAGAAGCACCTCCAGGACACAGAGCTTAGCAGAGGAAACCTACCCAACTGGTAGCACCCAGGGAACAAGGAACAGAGGAAAGTCAGCATCGGCAAAAATTTTTAAATGAAATGAACAGACAATGAGATGTTACAGGGATGAAAAAGGGGAAAGAGAGAAATCAAGGACCAGGCAGATGGAAGAGCCTTTTTTTAGAACACTGAAATAGCTAATGAAGTATTTCATTAATGAAATGGACTGGTTTTAGATGGGTTCACTTGGTAGGGCCCAAGGCACATCTGAGAGGTCTAGAATGGCAGCAAAGTGAGTTGCAGCTCCTAGGACTCTGTGATTTGAACTTGTATATAGTTACTGTTCTCCAAATCCCACAGTACCTACGAAGTTACTCAAGATCAGATTAGTCCCTGGGCTACCACATATTGGGCAGTCTTTTCCTTTAATGTGGGAATCAGCCTTAAGATCATCAACAAGGTGTTGGCAATAAGGGAAAGATGGAGTAAATAAACTAAATCCAGATTTTAAAATGTGTACATTTGTTGAGAGAACTGCAGACAATTTGCTCAGACTTAAGACTTACTTACTTGGACTTATAGATATCTGCCTTGCCACGCAGGATCAAGTACTAGGATTGCTGGTAGACATCTGCCCCATTCTGTGGGATCCTGTACTACAAGGATTATTGCTCAAGGATGATTGGTGGACATCTGCCCTGTCCTATGGGATCTTCAGTTACAGGGATTATTGCAGACATCTGCCCTGCATTATGCATGCTGGAATTTTGGGTGTGAAGGTTTGGTACCAAATAAAGGTGCTGCTGAGCTCAGGGTATTGGGGGCCACCTTCTGTTGCTGCTGCTCAAAGTAGCAAGAGTTGAGTCCGCCTCAGCCTTTTTTCAAGGTTCCAATTTGTGTTTTTTGTTTGTTAATCCTTTTGCTGTGGGACTCATGGGGGACAGGAGCTTGCCAGAGTTCTGGCTGCATCCTTTTACCCTGTCTCCCTCATGAATTAAAACTTTAAAAATGATGAGCTGTAGTGTCCTTAAATGAATTGCTGGCCTTTCCCTCCAATTGTATAAATGAATACCTCCATTTAATTCTGACTTACAAAAAAATGAGCTGGAAATAAAGAGGGAAAGAGACTATAAAATACAAAGAAAAAAATATAAAAGATAAGTGGGTGAGAAGAAGTTCCTTCCCCTAAAAATTGGTGGAACAAAACACACCCTTGCAATAACTTTGAATCATCCAAGTTTTGATTCAATAAGTATAGTTTTCCAAGTTATTAGTGATTGGACACATTATTCACCTGTGGCTAGGTTTTTAAACAACAAAGTATGTATGAATTTGTTTCAGAACACCAGCAGATCCTGGGAGCCACGGGACTGTTTACAACCCCTGCTTTCTTCTAGGTGTGGGCTGCCGACGTTTTGTTTCACTGTTGGTAATATGTATTCATAAATATATATATAAGTGCAGAGACCTGAAACTTTGGAATCTGTTTTATTATTCAAAATATATGCAGGGTGCTTCTAAGCCTGTCTCTACCCAACGTTGCTCTTTTCATTTCTGATTTTTTCATATCCATATAACAAGCTTCCTTGCATTCTTTCCCCACCTGATCTTGTCTGTGTGGAGCTGATAATTTTTTAACCTCCGTGGTTCCCAGTCTTGTTCATTTTCTTCTTTCCAGCTACATTGGTATTCTGACATGATATTTACTTTTACCAAACTTTAGCTTGGAATGTTGAAAGAAAATGGACCAAAATACATTTTCTTTCACTTAATACCTATGCATACTGGCAGATTATATGAGTTCTTTAGGTCTTGATTTCCTCATTTGTAAAATAAGGATAACATGATCTGCTGTCTCAGTTTACTTATAGATTGATAACATGTTCTTTGTTTCACAGTGGATTTAAATAAAGTTAGCATCCTTTCTTTCTTTTCTCAGACTTTATTTCATTTCTGGGAATGTAGCAGATAATGCTTCATTGTCCCCAACAATAACATCTGCTACACCAAATGCACAAAAGTACAGAGAAAACAGGAAACCTGGTTTTACTTGACATTTTTATTCTTATACTGCTAATAAAGTATCTTTCTCTTTGCTACATAAGTTTATATGAGTATTATAGTCACTGTGATGTAAAGCTGACAGGATCTTTAAACATCATTGTTAAAGGAGCCAGGCATGGCTGTGCATACTTATATTTCCAGCACTCAGGAGGCTGAGGCAGGAAGATCGCTGTGAGTTCAAGGCCAACCAGTGTCATAGAGAATTCAAGGCAAGCGTGGACTACCTGGCAAGACCCTGTCTCAAAACAAACAAAAAAATCAGTGTCAAAGTCCATATTCGGTTAATCAGGTTTCACAAACTTGAGTCTCTTTCTGTGCTAAAGAGCAACAAAAAAGGTGCAAGAAATCAGTCAATGTAGCCTCTCCTGGAGATTCCTCTTGTGCCTGGAAAGCACCGATCTTATATTCCTCTTGAGTAATTCCCACCTAAGGCTTTTCCACACAAGCTTTTACTGCAAAGTCCACTTAGCAATTATTTTAAAGTTTGCTTGCAATATCCCCTTTGCGGTCCTCCCTTAGCTCTCCTGCTGCAGCATAAAACTGGCCAAGAGTGAGACGCCAGCCAGTGAATACGGTTTTGTTTATGTAAAACTTGACAAATTAGACAAGGCCCAGATTCGACTCAGACTCCAGAATTTGTTGATCCCTCCGCCAGTTTCCATAAGGTTATTTCTACTGTCTGAAATTACTCTCTCCACAAAGCAAGATTAACAAAGATTACAATCTCATGATCAAAAAGCATTTAACACAGCCAGTGAGAAGAAAGTAATGAGGAGTAAGGGAAGGTGAATCCCTCCCTCCATTCGGTCGTCTGTTAGTGAGGCGCTGGGGCTCTTCTCAGAAAATTTGTAGTGAAAAACTCTATGAAGCCAAAACTAATTTTTTTTTTTTTTTTTTGAGACTGAGTCTCGCTTTGCTTTGTAATTCAGGCTGGCCCTGACCTCAGCCTTGAACTCACAGCAATCCTCCTGCCTCTGTCTCCCAAGTGCTGGGATCACAGGCGTGAGCCACCTTGCTTGGCACTGTGGAATGTGGTTCTGATTGATGGTGAGTGTGAGTCACCACGCCCAGCACTGTTGTATGTGGTTACTGGAGGTCAAACCCAGGACCTTGTGCTTGCAAGGCAGATGCTGGAACCACTGAGCTAATCTCCAGCCCTGAATCCACAGTCTTGGATGGCAATAGCAGAGAGTTGTAACATTTCCACATGTTTCATCTTATTTTCTGCACAAATAGCAACAGATAATGACCAGAAGGATAGTCCACAATTATGCACTAGATAGTGGTAAGTAAATCACAGGGCTATCTCTTGTATTCCTTGGTGTGTGTGTGCATGTGTGTGTGTGTGTGTGCGTGCGCGTGTGTGTGTGTAAGAGAGAGAGAGTGTGTGTGTGTGTATGTGTATCTTACTACCTAAGGCCTTTCATAACCTGGTGCTAGCCACATTATTTTGGCAGAGCCCTCCACTTTAATACAAATGATGACTGCCTTTCCTTTCCTACATTTTCCTTGGTCTACCTGAATTCACAGTCCTGCACTGTAAGAAAATCCATCTTTTCTGTCCCTCAGAAAGCCCTTCATGAAGTCCCATTGCTCGTTCACTGTGTGTTCACTGGTCCTCAGTTGATCCTGAACTTACACCCTAAACGCTCTCTTTAAATCTTTACAGCTTTACTCCTCTGCAACTCTATCCTTTCTCTCTTACACTTTGGACAAAAAGACTTATCAGTGGGAAAGTTTGAGCACATAAAACCACAGGATATGTCATTCAGTGGTATTAAAAGCAAAACAAACAAATGCACAGCTCATATACAGAATTTGTGAAATAGAGCCTGGAGAATGAAAGTGCAGTTGATAGCTCATTTGTGCCACTGTGTAGGCCACTAGAAACACACATTTCATGGGCAGAAGGAAGCCAACCACGGTTAGCATTTAGCCTAGCTCCAGCCCATGACAGCAGTTTGTTTCCACTATGACCCGTAAGCCTTTGTCTAGATGAAAACTTAATTGGATATATTGAAGGATGTGCTGCTATTGCTAAGGGAGTAAAACCATAGTATCCCTAGAACAGTTTCATACTTGTGGAATTATCAAAGCTGGTATGTGTTTAGCTGCAAATGAATGCAATTCTGAATCATAAAAACTGACAGAATTGGGCTACGCCAGCCACATGTAGGAAGAAGATGCCGAAAAACTCCTTCAGGTGTTATTACTATTATTCATTTGAAACGATTTATGATTTGTGTGATCATGTTACATTTTATCAATTTTCCTACATTTAATACATTTATAAATGACAAAAATCTGATGAATGCTTTCCTTATGCCTGGGTGAAAATTTATTCCTCAAACTTTCCTTCAGGTAAGACTGTTCACTGTAGAAGTGAAGCTCTGAGCATGTGCCTTCCCTCGGGAGGCCTGCTCCTGACTCTCTCTCTCTTTTTTTTTTAGACAGGGTCTCGCTTTGTGGTTCAGGCTGGCCCTGAGCTCAGCCTCAAACTCACATCATAGCAATCTTCCTGCCTCTGCCTCCCGAGTGCTGGGATTACAGGCGTGAGCCACCACTCCCGGCACTGTGGTGTGTGGTACTGGTTGCTGCTGGGTGTGAGTCTCCACACCCAGTATTATATGCTGTTGCCAGGGGATCAAACCCAGGCCCTTGCGCTTGCAAGACAGGCATCAGAACCACTGAGCTAAATCCCCAGTCCCTGACTCTCTTAACCCTGAAGAAAATACTCGAGGTCAGGGTCAACATTCTACAAGATTCTTCATTGCTAGAAGCAAACCCACAGCTTCTCAGGAACTTTCCATCACAGTCTCTGGTGGGAGGAGATCTACACACTGTCATCTTGGTTCTTATTAACTCAACACAGACCAATGACACCTGATATAATCTGATCTTTCATTTTGGATTATGTTAAATAAAAGCATTGGCTGTATAAATGTGCAAAACTAAGCCAAGGGTCCAGGTAGATCGAGACCAGACAGAAAGAGTGTTCATTTCTTCTTTATATGTTAACTGTCTGTGAAGGTGACAGTTGATAATGTCAAGTTAATTGGCTTTGTGATCAACCCAGTGAGACAATGTGTGTATATGTGGGCAAATCACAGAAAGCTGAGCTTGGGGGTCTGCATCTCACCCCTTGCTCCTTCCTCTGTGGTGCTGCTACCCTTCTCTGCTTCCTGGCCATCATGAACCAAGCATCTTTGTTTGCAGTACTTCCACCATGATGTGCTTGTGTGTATTCATAATGTGCCAATAAAGATAATTTTTAAAAAAGATTCCAAGCCTCCCAAAGATTTCCCTCCACTTGCTTTTTATCACCCATTTCTTCTTGCAAAGTTGCCCATCTTACTGTGCCAAGGCCCTTCCTGTCACTTTTACTCTCGTATCTTTTTCATATATTCTCTCTTTGACCCCCATACCACCTGAGTAGCTGCTGACCATGGACTGGAATCATGAGCGACATTAAATAGCATGTCCTTTAAGTTGTGGGTGCACAGTATTGTGTCCCAGCAATGGAAAAGCTGCTTGGTACAGTCTCCTTAGAGAAGCAGCAAGGAATAAACCTGGACAAAATAAGACAGACGCATCCAGAAAAAGCTTAGTTTTAGTGCCTGAGTCTCTGTCTTGCTTCACTCATTAGGATCTTAGGGGTCCTCTCAGTTCTTTATTGTACTGATTTGAATGTATTCACTGTAACCCAATCCCCTCGACAAGAGCAATTATTATGTACCCGGTACAGTCAAAAAAAAAAAAAAAAAGAAGAAGAAGAAAGAAAAGATTCTAGTTATTTTAACATTGAGTTTTGCACTATTCAATAAATATTAATTGCCCACAATTTGCAAGATCCAATATTCTAAGATGCCCCAAAGGTACAAAGATGAGCACAAGTGCAGAGCCTGCCTTAAACATTTTATAGTCTAGTAATGGAGATGTCTGCTCCTTACTTTTTCAATCTCACATGTAAATGACATACAGAGCAGCCATGGTCTACAGCTAATGAAACAGGAGATCAGAGGGGGCTGAGAAGATCCAGGAAGGCGCTTTGGTGTTAGGCTATATGATTCTTTTTCCCGCTTAACTTTTGTAGGCCTAGATAGTCACATGTGTATAAATCAAACTAATACACTGTGTATTGTTTACCTTGATACACATGCCTTTTCCATAGGAGAGAAAGTTAGAATTTAATTCAGCAGAATTTATTCCTGTAGCCTTGCACTCCTCTGCTTCCTTCCCCAGACTCCAGCTTGCAGTGCACAGGGCCCCAACTGCAAGCAGACACCCCAACTGCACATCCAAGCCCCATCGTGCCTCCTGGGAACACCAGCTGTCTGGTCTCTCCCTGAGCCCGGGTGCACACAGCGAGAGTGCAGACCATTGTGAGATGAAGAGACTCAGGAAAAGGCCCTGGAGATGGTGGTTGAGAGCAATGTAGAGTGTGACGAAGGTGAGCATCTCTCCCTCCTGGGAGGAAGTATAAGATATGGTCTCCTGAGGTTTAGGCACAAACTCAAGGGCTCGTATTCTGAAGCAGAAGAGCTGAGCACTTTAGTCTGGTTAGCACTTTGGGGCAGTTATCCTAATTCCTCCAAATATTAACTTCTTTCTGTCTTTACAGGAGGATAAAAATAGTATCCGACTTAGCCGCTCCTGTATATCCCGGTTAGTCACTGCTCAGTGGCTATTTGCACAATCCTCAGCCACAGTTAAAAATTCACAAGATCTACTCAGGTGGTATTGGGGTCAAAGAGAGAAACAATATATGAAAAAGATACGAGAGAAAAAGTGACAGAAAGGGCCTTGGCACAGTAAGACAGGCAACTTTGCAAGAAGAAATGGGTGATAAAAAGCAAGTGGAGGGAAATCTTTGGGAGGCTTGGAAATCTTTTTTAAAAATTATCTTTATTGGCGCATTATGAATACACATGATAATCGCATTCAACATTAAGAGTTTGTACCAGAAATGACATGACTTGATTCTCATTTTTCCCCCTTTTCAAATCTTAAAAAGGGCCAGCCGTAATCTCCAGACCCTATTTTTCTAAAAGTAGGGGAGAAGAAAAGGAAAGAAAAATGGAGAAAAAAGAACGAAAAGACCACTTTTATCTTATCCCTACACAATAGTGTTCAGCAGACACTTTTTAAAGTTCACTTTCTATAGCTATCCAATTACATTTTGTACTTGGAATGTGACTAAACCACTGTTGGGCTGGAGAGAAATGTGACAATCCATTTTTGTGTCCCCCTGGGAGCACTTCGTTTTCGTTTTGGGAGAGTCTTCATTTAACATTTATAGATACACTCACAAAACACTAAGAATAAGGCATAATAAATGGAAGTTTCTTCTAACCTCTTGGGTGGCCACAAAGTGGACTATGTCCATTAGCTGTCCTATAGATGTTTCTCTCAGGCAGGATTGTCCTGCTGTGCAGTGGACTGGACTCAAAGAATTGGAATATTTTCTTGGATCTCAGGTGTATGTGTGTGTGTGTGTGTGTGTGTGTGTGTGTGTGTGTGTGCTTGGTGTGCTTGCATGTCAGAACCAGCTGTGTTCTCTGAGAGAATTTAAACCCAATGACAGATGCTGAGCAGAGAAACTTAAAAGCAAACATTCACATTAATGTTGCTCATTTATCTATACAAAGTGCTGAGACAAATACTTTGGAGCCCTCTGGCCTATATACCAGAGAAAAAGTATCTGTATACGTGAACCCTTCACTATTAGAAAAAAAAAAAAGACTCAAAATCCAGGCTGCGTACTTGCTAATCCAGGCCTCATACTACTCAGCCTGTGTATCCACTGCAGGACAAGTTGTGCGTTGTTTATCTGCCTTGGTTACTCTGAATAATGCTGCTGTAGATATAGGATATAGACATCTCTGTAACATTTGATTTAAATACTTTTAGTTTTAGTAAACTCAAAAGTCAGATTGCTCAGTCACATGGTAACAGTTGATAATGGTTGACTAACAGTCTTGTCTCTGACCAGCAGAAATGTAAAGTGCAAGGAGTTCGCTATCAGATTGCAATCAAACATATGACATTTAAAAAGTAATGTTATTGAATTATCATCAGTATACAATAAAGTTCTGTACATGTAATGGAGATACTTTGCTGGGTTTGTGATACACAAATGTATATTATCCTGTGATACCATCATCAAGATAATGTACATATTCTTCATCTATCCACATGCCCCTGGTATCCTTTAGAGTTTGTTTTGGTTTGGTAGTACAAACCCTTAACGTGGATCTACGCTCTTTAGTACATTTTAAGTTTATCATACTGTATGGTTAACTAGAGATACTATTTGGTATAACATATCTCTAGAGTATTTTCATTTTGTTTAACTAAAACTTTATACTAATATCTCCCCATTTTTCCCTCTCCTAAACCCAACACCAGCATTTTCTTCTGTTTTTGAATCTATATAATGAGGAATTTATCTTTCTGTTGTTGACTTCTTTTGATATAATGCCCTCTAAGTTCATCCATGTGGTTGCAAATGAAATTTCCTTCCTTTCTTAAAGGAGAATGTAGGTCTCATTTTACTCAGCCTGTGTATCCACTGCAGGACAGGTTGTGAGTTGTTTAGCTGCCTTGGTTACTCTGAATAATGCTGCTATAGATATAGGATATAGACATCTCTGTAACATTTGATTTAAATACTTTTGGCTTTAGTAAACTCAAAAGTCAGATTGCTCAGTCACACGGTAAGTTAGTTTTTAGTGTCTTAAAGAATATTATACTTAGTGGTACAAATCCCCATTGTGGAGTGCAATCACGATGTGTGTATATAATGTACCAATAAAGATTTCAATTAAAAAAAGAATATTATAGTAGTTTCATCATTTTGTTCTCACTGACAGTGTAGAAGAGTTTCAATTGTATCATGTCCTAAGTGATACTTGTCTCGTTATCTCTTCTTTTCTCTTTTTTGAAAACAGACATCTGAAAAGATGGAATCCATGCTATTATATAAGAAGGAACATGATGAAGGCAATATTAATGTTAAAAATAAAAATAATAATTCTATATTGTTGAGCAGTTACTATATACTAAAATGGTGCAAAAATTTTGTGCATCTATTATATTAAGTCTTTTTCATACTTTGTTATCAATTTTGTTTTGTTGTGATTTTTAGTTTTTTGAGACAAGGTCTTGCTTTAGGTTCAGGCTGACCCTGAACTCACTATGTAGCCCAGGCTAGTCACTGGGGTGTGACTTGGAAGAGTGCATTTTTGTCACCAGCTCCTCTGTGCCTCAGATCATTATGATGTGACAATCTCTGCATTGCCAAGGCTTCTACCCTGAAATTTCTGCCTTGTATCAGGTGACTATCAACTTAACTCACTGAAATAATAGGCTGTTCCTCCTTTACATGGTGAATCTTAGGTATGTTTCCCAGTGACGGGAAGGGGCTGAGACATTATTCTTAAGCACCTAATGCACATTGATCAAATATAGTTTTTCTGTTTTCTTAAAACATATTTTTGAGGGAAAGGGGCCTTGGTAAATTACCTTGGCTGGCCTTAAACTCCTGGTCTCAAACAATCCTTCTAACTCAGCCTCTGAACTGGATGGTACTACAGAGTTGTGACAACATGGTCCTAAACTACAGCTTTGGGGCTTAACTGATATCATGCCCATTTGTTTATTTTCTTTCCTGTTTTTTTTTTTTTTTTTTTTTGAGACAGGGTCTCACTTTATTTCAGGCTGGCCCTGAGTTCACTATGTAGCCCAGAAGAGCTTCAAAATCACCACAGACCACTGCCTCTGCCTCCTGAGTGCTGGGATTACAAGCATGAGCCACCGTGCACAGCACTGTGGTTTGGGGTTCTGATTGCTGGTGGGCGTGAGTCTCCACACCAGGCACTGTTTGTTGTATGTGGTTACCAGGGATCGAACCCAGGTCCTTGTGCTTCCAAGACAGGGACCAGAACCACTGAGCTAAATCCCCAGACATGATTTGTCTATTTTCTACAGCTGCCTTTATTCTCTTACAACAGGGCTGAGTAACTGTGGCAGAGAAGAATGGCCCACAGAGCGGGAAATGTCTACTGCCTGGCCTTATACAGAAAAGTCTTCTGAATACCTAAAGACTCTAAGTTTTAAAATAATTTGTATGCCTTCCTTGTGGTTTATTCATGGGGAGACTGCTGTCTATGACGGACACATTTCTCTGTTTTAACTTTAGTTTTTCTCTATGAGTTTCTACATCTTTTCTGTATACTTTGTATCAGGTGAATATTAGAAACTCGAGCGTGATGGGCACTTCCCAGGGTTCTACCTCAATCCTCTCGAAGTGATATTTTCTTATCTCTCATCCTTAGGTGTGGCTATGTGGCTTACTACACCAAAGGACGCAAAAATAGAAATTTTGGATACATGTAGGAACAAGTAAGGGCTTGTTTCTGTCTGTATTCATAGTCTGTGATACTCTGAACAGTAGGAGCATCATCCTGCTGGCTCACTGAGTATGGGGCACCATGAAGCTACTGCCCTGTCCACATGGCCAGAGTGATGCCAAAATGGAACAGGCATTTTAGGTGCTGAAATGTGTGGGCCACTATTTTACCTGTAGTAGCTGATGCATGGGATAAATTGTCCATCATAATATTTTCAATAAATCAGATCATAAATAAAGGTACCATGTTCAATTTACACCAACTTGAGTTTCAGCTCCCTCACATGTAAATGGTGATTGTGGTATCCACTTTGCTTTAAATTGGGAGGAACAAAGGTGATGGCATGCAATCGTCTGTCACAGTGTGTCATGTAGCACATGGCCTGTACATGCTCTTCTCGTCATTCTACAGTTATAACCACATCAGTTCAGTGAGTTCATCCCATGTAAAACCAAAAGCAAGATGGCACAAGGAAAAGGCAGAATCTAAGAATATGCACATTTGCGAGAGAGTGGTTTAGATTTGATGAAGTCTGTTATTCTTTTTAGCTTTACAATTCTGCCGTTAGACAAAGACTGCTTTAAAAGCAAATAGGTATTATCGGAATAGCTCAGGGAAGCAGCTTTGCCTCATTGATTTTTGACTTGCAAGTTCAGCTGCCGCAGGAATATACTTGCTATAATGTATGTTCGTGTAGTTTCAGTTTTAAAAGGGCAGATTAAACTCAACTCTCTCCCCTTTGGGAAATGTCAATGTCAATATCATCATGTAGCACAAGGATTTTATGACAAAATATGTCAGAAAGAAATGGTATATAATTCTTTAAGAAAATGACTATCTTAAAAATTCTTAACTAGGTACCTGTGATATGTATTTGGTGGTTTAAGAAGTTACTAAAATACACAAATAGAGGCATAATATCTGTTTATCTAGCCTTAACTTCTATTATTTTCTAAAAAGAGAACTATGAAAGCTGCCAAAATTGAGCAGGAGACACACCCTTGGGAAGATTATCACCTGAATGGCATCACAGGAAACTGAGAAGCACTGTTCCTGGTCCTTCAGGGGAGCTCCAGCCTGAACCTTCACCGTGTACCTTGTCTCCTGGTTTCCTGCGCAGACTCCTCAGCCTTCACCACCAACCCCTTGCCTTCTAGGCAGACCCTGTAGCCTCCGACAGGAACCCACATGGGCACTATAGCCAGCCCCAGGCCTTCGACTGGACCCTTGAGATCTCTACCGCATAGACAGACCTTCAGCACTCTCCACCCAGACTGTGGGTGGCCGGGGTGAACCAATCTTGTAACTTCTTAGGGTGTATGAATCTTGCATGAAATCTTTTTCTCTAGTAAACACTAACTGATACGGAGGAGGCGCCTAGTGAGGTCTCTCAACCAGTGTCGGCTCATTCATCATTCTCTTGTCACTGAGATATACACCACTCCATTTACTTGTCTCTTTACTTCCCTCAATGGCTCTTTACTTCCACCCAATGCATGTGCCATTCTTCTAGTCTTTTAGTCTATACCTTGCAGCTATGGCAGACTACCTGAGGATGAGTAATTTATGAGGAACAGCTATTTATTTCTTTACCGCTGTGGAGGTTAGGAAGTCCAGAACCCCAGCACGAAAATTGGGAGGAAAATTAAGAAAGGAGCCAAACATCGTTTGGTATCTAAGCCATTCTGATTTCTTCGTCTCGAAAACAGGGATAGAAATCATAAAGTCTCAGTTTGGCAATGGAGAGTAAATCATTGATGTAAAGCACCTCACACAGATCTGGCAGTCATTTAATAAATCATGGGTGACTTCTTATACAGAGGAAGGGATTCCTCCCGGATCTTCCTGCTCCAGTCTCTCAGGGATCCCTCTACAGCAAGGCTCAACTTTGAGAAGATGGAATGCTTTTCTCATTGGCGTTATGTGTTGTGAATAGTCCCATAAAGTCATTGCAATCAATGCTGCCAGACATATTGCCTTATTTAATATAATTTGCTTCTTACTGGGAACCTATGGTAGTAGATGTCAGAGGCTCCAGAGTCAGAAATTAATTATAGGAACAGCAAAACCCGTTGGCAAGAAGAGCCCTTGAAAACTGGCAATTTGTTAGTCACTGTAGGGGAAATGAAGACCACAAGCCCAACAGCTACTTCCTTTCTCATTGGCTTAGAGTGCTTGGCTTTCACTTATGAGGCCATCGGGTTCAATTAAACCTCTGCATACTGAGCTGCCAGGCACCATCGAGGCACGTCCTGGATAGATGTCACAGCAACCTCCTCGTCACTTCAATTCCATCCTAGCCACCTGGGAGTGGGATTTCAAAGGGGAGCTGGTGCATATTGCATGAAGCTCTGTTTTCCTCCCTTTCTCTTCCTGCTGTTTTCCAAGCCCTTTTGCTATGGCAGGGCAGGATTTCAGGGAACCAACGGGTGCTCAGCTTACGAGTCCACAGGGAGTGCCCATCTAGCTAGGCCTTGACAGGAGCGCTGACCTGGTAGACAGCTGGAGCAGCTGGATCACAGAGAGCAGCCCCAGGCCATGGCTGTTTTGAGGGTTCCCATTAAGCCAGCGCGATGGAAAGGAGGAACTTGTTCCCAGGTGCAAAGTACTGAAGAGTCATTCTCAGGCAGGAGCCAGAGCTCCTACAAAGATCGGCTCTGCTCTGCCCACTGTTCTGTGCAGTTATAGTCATTGTATTTCCTCCATCAGTCCCAGTTGGCAGGTGATGTTTTCAAGTGTGGAATCCATTGGCAACTTCCCAAATTAGCTCAGCCATTACCTGCTTTCAACCTCCACTGAAGTGTATCGCAATGCAATTAAGAAAGGAGTTATCATGGAATTGTGCTTGAATCTGCTTTATTTAAACAACACATGATATTTACTTTTCTATTCTGGCTATCAGCAGTAACAAATTTTGTGAACATAGCTCCCAGGAGACTAAGACATATTGTTAAGTTATGCTGACTTGATTTTATTTTAATATTTCATGACAAGAAGACATATTTTTCTTTATTCCCAAGTGTACATAATTACCAAAAAGGTGTGTGCAACAATGATCACTCTGGACATGTCCCAGTCTCTTGACTTCTCAGGTATCACCATGACTATGTAGTAGACAGAGTTATTATGTCATTAAAAAAAATAACAGAGTACATGTGGACACAAATGACCCAAGTTTGCATCCAATTTTTTGAGTTTCATGACCTTGGAAAAGCTACTGAACTTGAGCTTTGATGTTAATTTTCCTATTTGTTGTGAAGAGGCACATATTCAGCTCCAAGCTGGTAAGGATGAATATTCAATGTTATTTGTCAAATACTGTAAGAAGAGCTTTACACATATTCAATTACCTTGTGGTCAATGTTTGTCCCTTTTTACTAAAATAAGAAAAGTGACATGGATAGTCTTTTTGACAGTGTGACTGAGCCAGGACTCAAGCCAGTTTGTCCCGAATCTCCAGTAGCATCCTGAGCCATTCTGTGACACTGCCTCCAGTTGTTTCACTGAACAATTCCTGGAAACTATAGAAATTTGCATGTGTACTAATACTTAGAAGATCTCAAGAAATGATTGAGCTAAAATATTAGAACTATTTCCTCCAAATAAACATATATGCAGAAGTAATTATTGCCATTTATGCACTGAATAGAATTTTAGTGATGGAAGAAACTTTAGAAATCTTATATTCTGGCAATTTAGAAGCAGCACATTAGTAATGTCAATTTAGTTTTCAATGAATGCAGAATTCACCTAATTTTAGTTACATGACATTCAAATGCACATGCATAATATTTAAGATACAACTCATTCAATAAAATTATCTGACAAGTTGACCAAGAAGAGATCAAAGTTACCATTTTCGTATCTCTCTTGGAACCTAAAAATATAAATAATTTCAAAAGAGCGGTGCCTGACTTGCAGGGTATGTATGGCTCTCCTATTTAGTCATTTTCTCTTTCTCAATACGCAGGACCTATAACTAGGCTTCTTTGTTTATTTGTACTCCAAGCCAGCGTGCAAGCACCTTGGAAATGGTGCCATGTAGAAATCATCTCCACAAGGGATTAAGCTTAGTGTCGCCACCACCTGCCTTACAAGCACCAGGTTATGAATTCAATGCCCAGGACAGAAAACAAAACAAAAAAAACAAAACCAACCAAACAAACAAACAAAGACAAAGAAAGAAAAAGAAATAGTTTCCTAAGACATATAATGAAATGGCATTTGTATCATTTAGTGGAATCTCTTTTCGGGAACATTGTTTCTAGATCCTTATTTACCTTTATATTTAAAAATATGCTAAGTTCTCCAATATCAAGAAGGAAAAAAGGAAGACGTAATTACACCTTCATGGTTTGAATATATTGTTCCAACTTGTAAAAAAATTATATCATCTGCTTTTTGGAACAGCTAGGCTGTTTTTTTGTTTTTTTTTGTTTTTTTTAGATTTGTTCAAGCATTCCTTTTTTTCCCCCCTAAATATTCCAGGCAGATGTGAGTCCAAAATCATTAGGGTCTCCACAGATTTTCATTCTTTCCTGAGAGCTGGAGAAGTTGTTACTGGTTTTGGACTATAGTAAACAGAGAGAAAGAGAGAGAGAGGGAAAGAGAAAGAGAGAGAGACAGAGACAGAGAGAGAGAACCTCTGTTTTGGATTTTAATTATCCAATGTGCTTTTTAAATCCATGAGTGACTCTTCTGGAGCTGAATAAAAGGTTGTGTGTGAAAGAGTTACAGCCACTGGAAAGAAGAACTGGGAATGTGTATGACTCTCCTCGGTCTTCAATCTTACGTTACAATGTAGACATATCTGCTAGAATGTATGGTCTTTGGTCTCAGGAATACTAAGAGGGCCCTAGATATTGCTTTCCATTCATTTCCAAGAGGAAACACCTGAGTTTCTATCATGTTGTCGGACAAAATAACCAGCACCCACAAGTCAAAGGAGGTAAATATACTTTAGTTCACAGTTTGCAGAGGTTTCAGGGCGTAGCCGGGGATTTCAAGGCAGGGTGGTGGCACACAGAGGAGAGGCCATTCATGACAGGCAAGCATGAAAAAGCATTTCCTCTTTTTATTCCATCCAGCATATGAGCCTGCTGTTTGGTGCCACTCACTTCCAGGGTGGGCCTTCTCTCTTTGGTAAATTAATAACCCAGACATACCCATTTCTATGCTAAACAGTCAGTCTAACTCTGTATCACACAACCATGAGCAGGTCACATTCAAAAGCTTTTGGGTTTGAATCACCATAAGAAAAAACTTGCTGCTGCGGTTGTTGCAGTAAGTCGATAGTGTTGGCCATCTCTGAGGACGTGAAGCTTTGGAGGGACATCTCGATAAAAGCCATAAAAGAAGCTTAGTTGAAAAAAAGTCTTGAAAAGCAATATAACTGTATATACACTTCTGGCCAAAAAAGAATCCCTTACTCTCTCCAGACATTGTTTTCCTTGACCGCAAAACACAAAGCCAAGAAACAGAGGCAAACTGTGAGAAGGAACAAATGAAACCATCAGACAGTAAATATGGTCCAGGACATGCACAAAGCCTGATTCCGTGACAGACATGTAGATTATTTCACACGTGTCTCAGTACAGTTAAACTGTTGATCCTGGTTTTGACAGATGAGGAAATAAAAAGAGCATTATTATTATCTATATTTTCTAAAGGAGAAGACTCAAAGATGGAACAGTATATGCATATCATTGGTGAGATACAGAACTAGAATTTAAAATGAGTAGTCGGGTGGTTGCTTTGCAAACAAATGCTCAGTGAGGTTATGCAACATGTATAGAATCATTCTTCTTGGTCTGGATTTCTGGTTCTGGAGTGTAGCTATGTTTAACAATACTTTCATACCTTTTTAAGTTGATGAGTTCTGTTGTTCTATTTACAGTGCAAATCCTATTGATCAGGCAATGGTATTGGAGTCAGAAAGAAAAATGAAACAGTTTATATTCATATTACTCAAGACCAAAATGGGCCTGAAATGCCTGGTAGTGATCTTAAATTTACATTTTCCTTGCAAGGATTTTCAGTCTTCACAAGGCATTGATCAAAGCTAATAACAGGAACAAGCCCCACCGGCGCCCTGTCCTGCCTAGTGTTCTGTCTCAGCTGCCTCCAATTCTTCCAGGCCCAGTGACGTGACCTTAAACTAAAGTTTATTTTCCACACGGTGGACTCTCACTGCTTCCTGCTCCAAAGGACTGTGCCTCCCTTACAATCAAACAAGTTCCACTGGATTGTCAAAGTGGCAGATCCCAGCAAAGTGACAGTCTTCAATCCTGTTTTCTACAGTTTCGTCTCCTTGGGGATGCAAAGAAACAGGAGGCAGAGGGGCTTACCTAACGCTCCTAGACTAGCACTTTCATTTTAACACTGACTAACCTGTTTCTGATTATTCCTGGCGAGTAACATGAAGCTACTTTTTAGTAGAAACGTTTGCACTTGTAATTATCGACTGTCAACTGATCACACCCCCTCCTAGAAATCACACAGATTTGGGGTCACCACCGACATGGGGACCATTCAGATTCTGTTGTAAAAAGCCCTTATCTTCCATAAGAGGAAAATGTGTTAGCATTCTGAACATAAATGATGCCCGATTTTGCAATATTTACACTTACAAAGGTGATTACATTCTTCTGTGCTGTGTTTACTCAAGGTTAAAAAATATGCTAAATTAATTAAAATTATCACAGATACCTGCCATTCCAATGGCCTGATGTCCTATGAGCGAAACCCAGTGTCATTATTCAATTAAATATTAATAAAGACTCTTTGGGGTGCATTTTTTTTGTTTTTTGCCCTAGCACTCAAGGACATTAAGTAACCTACAACAGGTTCTAATTGAAATGTTAGCTGGCTGATCACACAGGTAAAGCAGGTTAATTATCAGGTGGTAGCTGAATAATTACTTAGCAATTGGCATCTTAGATTACTGTTATAATTATTTTGGCTCTCTTCACCAAAACACAGATTGTCCTTGATAATTACTTATGGATTCACGGAGCATTATTAAGAGGAGGAATGCTAAAGGCTGAAAACCAATGTTAATTATAGCTCTGAAATCAAAAGAAAAGTGGTCCCCACAGTTCCCCCAATATTTAGTAAGTGCTTTGTTTAAACATATAGTATGTTGTTTTATTATACAATATGTGAGAAAGTACTGAGGACATATACAAAATTAAGTTGATTATGTAAAATTTGGAGATTCTTATGGAAAAGAAATAAAGAGGATAATAAGAAAGTAGGGACACATGGAAGAAAGCGTAGTGGCAGAGAAGAAAGATACTACTGATAGACAATTAAATGCCTACAAAGGAAAGAATAGGAGGAAATGTTAATGAAAATTAATATAAAGCAAGTACTCTCGTGAGCTGAATATGCCCTTCCCCAAAATTCAATCTAAATTTCTAGAACCTGTCAATGTTGTGTTTTATATATATATATATATATATATATATATATATATACACACACATATATATCACATATATACATATATACACACATATATATCACATATATACATATATACACACATATATATAACATATATATACACATACACACACATACACACACACACACACACACACACACACATATATATATACATATATACATTACTTTTAAGAAGTTATTGTTAATGATCTTTAAAAGATTTTTCTGTCACATCCAGGTGAGTCCTACATTGAACCATACATGTATCTGTGAGATGGAGTTGGAGGGAGGGGAGGCGGAGTCGATGCAGAAGCTGCTGTCACCATGCAGTCAGAGCAAATGTCAGGGGCCACAAGCCAAGGTAGGCCAGCATCTGGCCTTGATTTTATCTTAGTGTTACTGATGTTTGCATGAAGAGAATCAATTTATTCGAAGAGAATGCATTTGTTTCATGGTAAAGCACAAAGCTGATGGCACTTTGATCCACCAGCAGCATAATAAACAGTCATTTAGGATTTTTATTTTATTGCCTGATAGGGAGTCAAGTGATATTCTGAGTGCTAGAATGGGAGAGTGGGAGAAGAAGAAGGAGGAGGAGAAAGAAGAGCAGAAGAAGAAGTAGAAGAGGAGGAAGATGAAGGAGAAGGAGGAAGAGGAGGAGGAAGGGAAGGAGAGGGGAGGGAGAACAGAAATAAAGGGATATAGGAGAAGAAAAGGGAGGAGAGGAGGAAAAGAGAGCAGAGGAGTAGGAAGGCAAGAGCAGAGCAGAGAGAGACAAGTAAGCAGACAGAAACACATACATACAACAACGAAATTCTTTCAAATAGCAACAGCATCAGTGAAATACAGAAATGGAGGAGCCAAGAAAACAGGATCAGGAAGAAAACTATGATGTAGGATTGGACAAAATTCAACTGAGAGGAAGATATATTAGCCTGTCATGTGAAGATAAATAGGATTTTCCAACTTCTTTGAAATCATCTGTACTTTTCAGCCTTGAAACAACGTTAGAAGAGAATATAAATTATTCATAATTTGCAGATTATAAAAATGAAATCAGACTTAAAGAGCCAAAGGTTTTGATTCAAGTTTACAGTGTTGGAAGAGGTAACAGCAGAGCTCAAGCCTACCTGGCTTTATGCAAACTTTAAACTTTCTCCATGCATGGTGACATTAGTAGAGTTGCTAAAATAGAAAAAATAGTTTTTCCATATGTCCCTGGTCAAGAACTTAGATTTTTCTGATGAGACTGACACACTCTGACATTTCAAACTAATAACCCAGGTCATAATGATCAACAGCAACCAGGTTAGACAAAAATATCTCATGCTTTTACAAGTAAAACTGTCTACTCCCCTGCACATATTAGATTCAAGTTTGACTATTATCATCCCAAAGATTCACTCTGTTGCCTCTGCGTTTGACTCAGCCTTCCCCTAAGAATCTTTCTGATACCTATGTGAAAATATAACATGCAGATGAGCGTGACAGGCAAGTTAATGCCTAGAGAGAGCAAGGAAGACTGAGTTCTGCTGTAGGCCTGAGGAATCCTAATTTGATAGTTAGGACATTTGGCTTGATTGGGCTGTAGCAAAAGACAGGTATTCTGCTCTGTTATGTCAGTTTTCAGACTTTAGGGAAGTACTGGCTTCCAGGCAAGGACCTGAGTGACTTGTAACCGGCAGGCGAAAGCCAACACACAGCCATCACACAGCAATTGTTAATGGCAGAACCCGGCTGGCTGGAGAGTCCCAGGAGGAGCCTACCAGCCTGTCAGTGCTTGTCAGCGTCACTGTGACAACTGGACACTCAGAAAGAAGCGGTGGAGAAAGAGAGTAGCACATAACAAGGCCACCTTGAGAAGTCCTGTGCTTTGGGCACCTGGGGAATATTGTGCAAAAAATGTTGCGTGATGTGCCTCATATTCCTGGCACTTGCTCATAAGAATGTAATGAGTTTCAATCTCGCAGAAGAAACGTGTACAACAAAACCAGTTCCCACTTGAGTTGGGGAAGTGCTTATAAAAAAAAAGCGTCTTTTATCACAGTCTACGTTAATATACAGAGAGATAAGAACAATAAAAACAGCAATGGCAAAACAACTCCTAGCACTCATTCTGTGGCTCTGTGTGCCAAGCTCTGTTGTAAGCACTCTTAGGCATCTGGGCTAACTTACATTCTGATCCTGTGGCTGTCATTATTCCTCTGCTCTATACCTCGGGATGATGAGCATATAGCAGGCTCAAAGCATCATCCTTTTCAAAACATTTTATCCAGGCACAAAGCCAAGTAGTATGTGATCGACAACACTCTGGTGCAGCTATTTGAAAGAAAGTTGGTAAGTATATAACACTGGATACCTGAGCTGGAATTCCAGTTCTAGCCTATATTAGTAAGATAAACTGGAGCAAAATATCTCATTCCTGTAATATGCAGTTTCTTTATCTGTCTTTTAGTCACCTTTGCATTGCTGGGACAGGATACCTAACGCTTAGACTTTAAAAGAGGAAGAGTTGACTTTGACTTATGTTTGCAGTTCATGGTCAACTGGCATTGCGGTTGTGGTGGAAGAGTCTGGTGGAAGAAAGTCGCTGACATCATGGCGACCAGGAAGCAGAGAACACAGGAAGCAGATGGGGAGGAAGATGGATCCTTCCGGTCATGCCCTTCCTGAGCTGCTTATTGTGAACAGTTCGTGCCTGCTGACAACATGGGCAGCTAGAAGGAAAATTCACGGAAGAATATAATTCCCCACATGATTGAATCAACTTCCAAAGGGTCCGCTCTGAACTCATGAGGTTTTTGTGAAGATCCCAGATCTAAATCATCACACTGTAAAATGGAGAGAGTAATACTTTTGTTTTGTAATTGATTGTTCAGAAATGTGATAGAATACAGCAGGAAAGGTACTTAGAATCATTTGTGATATATAGTATGTTCTCAACAATATGGTCCCCGAAACATTTAATTCATGCTGCCTAGGCACAGAGTCCTATCTGAGGCCAATCTGTCTCAGTTCAGTTTGCTTACTGATAAAGTATGGCCACTAAAGTTGCACTACAGATTAGGATAAAGCACCCTGGTTGATCACTTGTTTGGATGCACTTTATAAAATCACAGGGCCCATTGAAGTATTGGATAAGCTACATCACAATATCCCATCATTTTACAAAAGGAACAAGTAGGATCTGGTGGTGAAGCTGGGTTTATGAATATCGGATGAAGTACACAAGCCCAAATAGCACAGTTCCAAATACACATTCCCCACTGAATAAATGCCAATTCTTTTTTTTTTTTTTCCAGTGTCTTCCTTTGTAGTTCAGTCTGGCCCTGAACTCAGCCTTGAACCTAGCAATCCTCCTTCCTCTGCCTTCCAAGTGTTGGGATTACAGGTGTGAGCCACCACAGCCAGCACTGCGGTATGTGGTTCTGATTGCTGGTGGGTGTGAGTCACCATGCCCAGCATTGTTTTATGTGGTTACCAGAGATCGACCTTGTATGTGGTTACCTGGGCCTTTGCACTTGCAAGGCAAGAGCTGGAACCACTGTGTTAAATCCTTGCCCTCAATTATTATTATTATTATTATTTTTTGAGATGGGTCTCACTTTGTAGTTCAGGCTAGCTCTGAGCTCAGCTTCAAACTCACATCACAGCAATCCTACTGCCTCTGCCTCCCAAGAGTTGGGATTACAGGCATGAGCTACCACACCCGGCACTGTGGTATGGGGTACTGATTGCTCCTGGGTGTGAGTCTCCACGCCCAGTATTATACGTGGTTACCAGGGATCAAACCCAGGTCCTTGCGATTGCAAGACAGGTGTCAGAACCACTGAGCTAAATCTCCGGCCCCCCTGCTCTCAGTTCTTATTTTTAATTATTTTTTAAATTTCTACCAGAGATTTATTTTTAAATTATTTATTTGTGACTTTTTTGCTTAGAGAAAAATATAACATAGTCCCTAATGGTGAAACCATCATACTGAAAATCTTCTTGCAACCAGAAGTAATATTTTACAAAGCTTTTGATGCCTGGTTAATGTTCTTAGGAGAATAAGAGGCAAATATCGAACTGCTTATCCTCTGATTTCACCTAGGAAGGAGTAATGACAAGTCATGGCTGAAGAAAAGGAGTGGGAAGCGTGTGCATTTGTAAATAAGTGTCCTCTGATCTGCAGCTGAATTAAGGAATGAGAAGGCAGTCGCTTTGGATCATCACAGACAGATGTGCGCCCACATGTATGCGCACGCATGCGCACACACACACACACACACTCTCTCTCTCTCTCTCTCTCTCTCTCTCTCTCTCTCTCTTTCAGCTGACAATCTACCACACACTAGGACACCTTGATAGCCAAATGAAGAAGATACTATTTGTCTGCTTGGTACTTGACAGGTTAATAATCACCAAAGTTGCTTGTTTAAAAAAATCAATGATGACTCATCCTAGTATTTAGTGTTCCAACCTGCTCCTCAGCCCCACTAATGGGTTGAGTCCCCGGAGTGTGCATAAAGTTAGAAACAGTTCATTACCAGGAGAGATCATATTGTGAAATCTTGGGTTTCTGGTGTTTGAATGACCAAAGTCTTGGTTTCTGCTTGGTTGTTTTGTTCTGTCTTAATGGCAGCAGCTCAGGAGGATCATTCTGGGTTTCTGAAATGCTACAAGTTAAGGGTTCTCCTAGTACCAATCAAATACTAATTAAAATGAGGAAAAGTAGAATCTCTGTGAAAGAATTGAAATCTCCTCCCCAAACCAGAAACTCAGTTCTTCTACATGAGGTGGAGTTGCCAATTTTTGAAAGATCATAGTTAATTGAGGCATGTGGATTATAGGGGAACAAAAATAAATTTGATGTTCTCCATTTGTTGGCTCAGTTATAATCTCTGGCACTGGGGAACTCCAATAACATCTTTCTGTTCCTCGTGCCATAGGAACATATCCATTAGAAAGGGGCAGTAACTGAGGGTAAATGCTGGTCTAGTTCCATACAGTCCATTATCCAACTGAGATGGATGGATGTCTCCCAATTCCAAACGCCTACTGCTCTTCTTATGTCAGTGAGTTTGGTGTCAGGGACCACTTAAATTCTAGTATGTTTTGAATACATTTTCACTGGTTTTACAGTTATGCAAAGATGTCCTTGTAGTTTCACACATTGTTAAGAAGTTTTCCGATGTGGCCCAGGGAACTGGTATTTCCAGGCCTGCATTACTATCTTCCCTCAGAAAGTTTTCCTCCCACTGTGTTCACCGAACTACTTCCACACAGTAAGATTCCTCCAAAGTTTTTAAAAGACACACCAGACACAGACATTTCACTGCTCATCAAAATGAAGGCACTAAATTCTAAGGTAGTGAGAGAGCAGCATGAATGTCACATGCACTTTCAGCTCAAATTAGTGGACAAATACAGCACGGTGTGTGAATGAGGCTGCTGAGGACTGTTCGGGTGACTCGGGGGTGACAAGAGATGAGAACTCATTTGAAGAAATGAGGGAAATGCTCATTTTAGGGAAGATTTTTCAGAAACTCTGAGCAAAGTAAATAATAGCAATCTTCTCCAAGAGAGATTAACCTCATCCTTTATGTCTCACTTTTCTGGGGGACCAATGGAGCAAGAAGGTTTCAGAGAGATAAATTTGAACTCGTTATGAGGAAAAATGTTCTAATAGTCAGGGTTAGCTACTGATGCTTCAAGGGGAAACAGAGAGGAACATGGGAAAAAGCACTGAACCCAGAGAGAAGAATGGAACGCTCACGCCTATGCACCCATGGACTACTCATTTTTCCTCTTTTAGCCTTGGTTTGCTTCTTTTGCAAAAGAATGGTGTTGGAAAGCTTTTTAACATTACTTCCTGATCTCACGTTTTAATTTTAGTTCTAAGGATAATAACTGATCTCTCAAAACTTAAGTTAGAGTCAATGTGTCACACACATCATAGGGGATCTAATCCTCAATTTAGATGGAATTCAATTTATACTAATAGTTTTTTTTTCTAAATTTAGAATTCCATTGATTTCACCTAAAATAAATTTTAACCTTAATTTAGTAACTTGTTAACAGAGGCATAATTGAACATTTGACATGTATCATGTAGGTCTTAAAAAATATTTGAAATGTGTAATGGGAGAAAGTTGAGGGAAAAAAGAAAGGGGACTATTACTCTTTGTATAGGTTTTTAAATATCATTATTTAATATGCCATAACACTGTCATTCTTGAGCTACAATCAATTAAGATAATTTGTATGCTGTATAGAACATGATCTGTTAAATACAGACATGAAACTCAGCTTTCTTCCTGCTGGACACAATACTGAAACCTGGAACTTAGATGAGAGATATAGCTCAGCTCACATTTAAAGGACTCAGTCCTTGGACAGCTGCTTTAAGGCAGAAACATAAAGGCAGAAGGACCTGGGAGAGCAAAACTGCTCAGTTCATGGTGATCACAGAGCAAAGCAGGGGGATACAGTCAGAGAGGAAGAGATGAGTGAGCAGACAGAATAACCAATTTTGTGCCATGTGATCCACCCAGCCAATCAAGCTGACATAATCAAGAGCAATGAATATTATCTCAAACTATGCTAGTGAGACAAAAGGAAAAAACCTTGCTAGGTGTAGGCACTGTGGTGTGTACTATGACAGACCCACATTGAGAAACTAGGACCAGTTAGTAGAAATTCTGCAATTACTGTAGCTGCAACTTTCAGACATAGGCTATCGCTGCTGGTTTCTGTCACACTTGTTGTGTGTATTCTTGTTTTTTTTGTGTGTGTATGTGTGTGTGTGGGGGTTGCATCACCGATTCTGATTAAGTCTCGAATAAATGAGTATGAGCAGTGGGCATGTTCTTGTTTGTCTCCATTAAGGATCAAAGGATTCTCAGGCAGCCATTTTCAGTTTTCACAATGGAAACATATTACTGCCAAAAAATCAAAGCATTGCCACAAGGAAGAAGGGGATCCAGATGTTAAACAGCCAGATGTGCAATGAATATGCATTGTGGTCATGTTAGCCAAAGAAACAGCATGTTTTAAAAAGCAAGAAATGGTCAGTGGTGGTAAATGCTGCAGACAAAATGAGAGCTGAGATGACTGATGTCTTTGAATCGTGCAAACAGGAAGTCACTGAAATCGTTTACGGGGACTGTTTCAGCATAGTGTTGAACTCCAGAAACTAGATGTTGTGGGTTAAGTGAATGTGACCAGAAGAAATACAATAAACAGCCAATACATGGCCTCCCTGTGTATTGATTGAATTCCTGCGTGGACAGACACGGTATTTCATTTTCAGCAGCTCACAAGCCATCGGCCCTGCCCCCCAGAGGTGGTTAGTACGCTCAGGCTTTCTTCTGGAAAGAGTCATTGATAGAATGGATCACAAGGGCTTTAAATATGAATCAGGGCCGCTGCCTTATTGTACACCAATCAGCTGTTCTGAGTCTTTATTTGCTTCAAGTTATACTTTAAATTCTATAGCTTCCGCCATCTTGGTAATGGCTCCTTCTCTCTGTAATTATACAAAATAAGGAAACAGAGTTGCATATCTTTTAAGGACACAAGAAAACAATAAAAGCCATGGAACTTACTCTTCTGCATACCAGTTTCAGATTTTTATCTTTCATTTTATTTTTAACTGACAGAAATGGTATGCACTTACGATGCATACGATGCTTATATGCATGTATACACTGTGAACTGTCTAAATAAAGCTAATAAAAATATCCATTACCTCACACACCTATTTTCTTTTGTGAGTGTCAAGGAACTTTTTAAAAATCCATTGTCTTTGCAATTTTAAGTATATGGTATATTGTTCCGAAGTATAGGTACTGTAATGTAAAATAAGTCTCATAAACTTACTTCTCTTAACTGGAATTTCGATTCTTCAACCAACAACTCCTCAGTTCCTCCACTCCTTATCCTGTGGGAAATTATTCTTCTCTCTGCAGTTCTAAGTTCAATTGCTGTTTAATTTCCCTATAAGTGAGATCATGTGGTATTTGTTTTTCTATATTTGATTTATTTCCCATAATGCAATGTTGCCTATATTCACCTATATTGTCACAAATGACAGGTGCAGTTTTGATCTTCTCTAACTCTGGTACCCTCTCTGCACCCCTTAGCATTAGGAGACCATCTCAGAGTATTACCATGTCCTCTATTCTGTTCAGTTGATCACTGTATTACTAACTTCTCACTTCTCCAGATTTAGACATTCAAGTTCACATCCAACAGAGATTCGGATGAAATTCACTTTACCAACTACAGAGGTGATACCAGCCCATTGTCTTACTATTGCTAACAAGAAATATCTTTGAACTGTTGCAATTCTGGATTTTTTCCAATGAAAATCTCAATTAAGTACTTGAAAATAAATATTATTAAGCAATGTTAATGCTGCTATTTTGTTCATCTGCTCACATGTCCATTGAATAAATGTTATCAGGGTAACTACCATTTATTATGCACAATTCTTTTTCCTATTGGTTGTTCCTTTTTTTTTTTTTTTGGCTTTCCTTATGAAAAGATCTGTTTTATATGAAAGATCTCTTTAAGAAGTGATTGCTGAATAAATTAGTAATAAACAAATGAACATCAATTAATGGGATACATATAATGCAGATACTATATGTAAAAAGATACCTTAAAAATAATATAATTCTATGGATTAGATGGCATAAGAAATGAATATGGCTCACCAAAACCCAAAAATGTGCTTAACAGACAGATTAATGTGTTAATGACAGAGATATTTTTGCATGCTTTCCCTTGATGCTATCAGTGAGGATAAAATGCAGGCTTAAAGCAGCCCTAGAAATTCAACAAAATTACAGATGTCAGAAAATGAAATGTGTGATGCCAACCAAAATGGATAGTGTCCGTCAGAGCATTCTGATGAGGGTTTCACGTCTGCTCCTGGCAGGAACAATGAACAGATCGGGTCTCAAAGGCCAAAGTTCCAGCAGGAAAAATGTCACTTGGGAAATAAGTGCATTTAATGACAAAATTAATACTGGCAAGCTATCATGATGCCAGGGATTTCTTCCATGAAAAAGAGAGCCAAAGAAGCAGAATCAGAGAACAAATCTAGTGAAACAGGAAATAGAAAACAGCTCAGTCCAACTGTTCATATCAACATGTTAGCTGGAGCATATTGTTATTTTTTGGTCAACAGCTGCATTTGAATTTGTATCTCTAATCGTAACAGAAAATTCTCCAAGAAATCAGAATGAAAAGGTGGAGGTAAATTTAATATTAAAATATATGTATTTTGGTAATAAAGTTACAGACTATCTGAAAAACAGTGCAGAAAAGGTACTATAAATTTGGAGCTGTTAGGTTGTTTAAACCTAACTCTTTTCTTTGTGATTAGAAGTATATCTGGAACAAGGATTATCCATTTTTAAACACTCAAAGAACAGCCTATGAGTGCTGAGTAATTGAAAAGTGAAAGTTATAATTTCAATCTATGACCACTTTTAGCATATTTCTAATGTGCAACCATTCACACATCCAACCAAAGGCCACGGGCTCTGGAGAGCTAGTAATGTGGTTTTCTGAGATCATAACTTGTAATACTCTTAGTGACTTGCTTAGTCATTTTCTTATCACTGGACAAGATACTTCAAGTTGGAAGAGGGGAAATTTATTTAGGCTCATAGTTTTCAGAGAATTTAGTCCACTGTTGACTGACCCCTGAGCAAGAAGGACATGGTAGAGAGTCTGGCACAGGAAAGAGCTTTATGTCATGGCGATCAGAAAGAGGAAAGGAGACCAAAGGACACAGAGAGACCTTCTCAGACTCCATCAGACCCCATCAGACCCCACTCGCTCAGTACATTTATCTTCGAACTCTTCAGTGGGTTAATCCATGGTGAGTATAATGCTCTCCCATGATTCAATCACCTTCTAAAAGTCCAACTTCCAAACACACATCAGAGGACACTCCAGGGTTAAACTGTTACAGACATTTTGAGCAATATTTTCCCAAACTCACATACATGGGGCAGGAGTGAGGACTGTGGAAGAGACCGTGGGGTGGTGTATGTGGGAATCTGCAGTGAGGAGCCAACTCTGACTCCTGCACCCATAGAACAGTGGAAATCACCTATCAGGTGTTACAGATGTGGTGGAGATGTATAGGAAAAGGAAACTTCTGGCACTACTAGTGGGAATTTAAGTTAGTTTGGTCTTCTTGGAAAATGTTCTGTAGTTTCTTCAGAAAACTAAAATTTGAACTATCCTATAATTCAGCAAATTTGCCACGTAGTATACACCTAAACAAAATGAAGTCAATTGAAGAGTAGCCTGAACTGTCACATTTTGGGCAAGTTATTTATAATATTGAGAAATAGAAAACAATGGAAATATTCATCAGTTGCTGAATGGATAAAAATGTGCTTAGAAAAATGGAATAATATTCATCTAAAAAGGATACAATCCTGTAATTCGTGACAAAGTGAATCTGGAGGTCATCAGGTTAAATAAAATAAGCCAGGCTCAAAAAGGCAAATAATGCATGACTCAGTTCATATGGAAAAACTAGTAAAGTTGATTTCATAGTAGTTGGGAGTGTAATAGTGGTTAGGAGAAGCTGGTGAATACAAGGGAAAGGTAGGGGTGGACAAACATTGCTAACTGGTGTTAAATTATAATTAGATAGCACAACTAATTTCTGGTGTTTGTTGCATAGTACAATAACTACAGATAACTATAATGCATTGTAAAAAAAAAGACAGGATTTTGAATGTTTTTCCACAAAGAGATAAAAGAGGTATTAGGATATAATGCACTAACATTGAGATTTAAATCAAATAAAATTTAGTGAGGATACTTATAACCAAGAAGAACAAGGATACAGATAATTCTCTCTTTCACATGTACAAAATTTAACATTATAAGATATAAAAAATAAAATTTTTCTGGATGAATATAATAATAATGCTCTGCAAACATGTACTACACATAGAAACTTTTTTAAAAGGGAATATTAAAGATTTGGAGCTCTCCTAAAAATTTAGTTTGAATTTTTAGTTTAATTTTTAATTAGGCTTTATAATACAAAAGAATATACAACATGCAATTTAAAATAAAATGAATTCCCATGAGTCAACTACTCCACTTAAGAAAATGACCAAAAAATAATTGCATGATTCTTTGTTTCTTGCTTATTTATGGTTGGTTATTTCATATGAAATTTAAGGTCTATCAGAAAGAATTTATAGGATTTTGCACTGACAGAAAGTAGTACGAGTTATAAAAGGAATTCCTGGCTCAATAAAATTTAATTTTATTTAATATTCAGATTTATTTGTCAGGCCATAATCACTTTATATATTTATCCTGATTTGCATACTGTTTTTGCTTAATGTGCCAATTCTACACACACACACACACACACACACACACACACACACACACAAACACACACAAGTTCAAATACTGACATAATTTTCCCAAAAAAGTGTTTTTTTTTTTTTTTTTGAGACAGGGTCTCGCTTTGTAGTTCAGGCTGGCCCTGACCTCAGCCTCAAACTCACTTCACAACAGTCCTCCTGCCTCTGCCTCCTGAGTGATGGGATTACAGGCAGGGCCACCACACCCAGCACTGTGGTATGTGGTGCTGATTGCTGCTGGGCATGCATCTCCACGCCCAGTATAGGTATGTGGTTACCGGGGAATCGAACCCAGGCCCTTATGCTTGCAAGACAGGTGCTAGAACCACTGAGCTAACTCCCCGGCCCCCCAAAAAAGTTTTTATCTAGAATATATAAAGAATTACTACAAGACAAAGAAAACTGCAAAAACAATTTTTCTGTAGTTTAGCTTATATTTAGTATCATATTTATCCTATGTGAAGAATTTTCTTCAATATTTCTTCTATTTCAAATCTACTGAAAATCAGTTGTTTTAGTTTCTGTTGGTCAAGACCGTCTATACATGTGGTTCAGTTTTGGGAGAGATTTTCCTGAATATATAAATCTGAGTCAACAGTTCCATTTTTCTTTCAAAACTTCTAGGACATCACTGCTGTCTCTTGACTTACAGACTTTGAGAATGTTTCTTCAATAATCATAAATATTTTGTCCTGGTCTTACTCTATCTTGTACTTAATTTTGGTTTTACAATTTTAAATTTTAAATCTTTTTAAAGTAGGAATGAACTTGTTTTGTGTTGTTGTTTTTTCCTTTCTTCAGTTCTGAGTTTGTGGCATCTGCAGTGTAGGGTATGTCATGGGCATTTGCAAGCTGTTAGTTTTTCAGATATATTTTTCTTCTATGTGAACTTCCTCATCTGAAATTCCAAGGGTACATGTTCCATGACTTGCTCTTGTTCCACAGTTACTTTGCCCTTTTATCTTTACTCTTTTAGCTTTTTCTTTCAATATTTTTTTAGTAAATGCTGTTGATATTTAAGGTATTTAGTTCTTTCCTCCACTTTATAAATGCTTCTGATGAACCTATTAAAGTCCAGTGGATTTATTCTGAAAATGCAAAGTTAAATCTGCACAATTTTAACATTAACAGACTAGGGAAGAAAAAATAAATTCCTAAGAGAGTGAGTATAAATTTATAATAGATTAAAAATTCTTTTTCAATCCTTTTTCAGCTATTAATTGATGATTTAGAAACCTTAATACTCCAGGAATAGAAGAGAATTTCATTGACCTGAAATGAGCATTTTCTTGAAAAACTATACTTAATTTCATACCTACTGTGAAAGTTGAATGTTTTCCTCTTAATATTAGGAGATCAAGGTATTTGTTCTCATCACTTTCTCTAACATTGTGCTGTATACTTCCAGCTTCTGCAAGCACAGGAAGAAAGATGATTAAAAAGTCTATGCACTGAAAGGAAGAAACAAAATACCTTACACCTGCAGCCCACAAAATTATTATACAAATGATAAGAAGAAATCTATGGAAAAGATGCTAGTCTGAGAAGTTTGCCAAATACAAAATCAGTAATGAAATTTTATTTCTATAGTAAATTGAAATGGGAATCCCACTTTCAATAGCCCTAGAAGCATTAAGTTAAAATGCAACAAAACGCACAAGATTTTCATGCTGTAAACTCCAAAACAATGATGGGAGATATCAAATCTAATATATTTTATTCTCTTCTTCTTCCTCTTCTTTCTTCTTCTTCCTCTTCTTCTCCCTCTTCCTCTTCTTTCTTCTTCCTCTTCCTCTTCTTCTTCCTCTTTCTCCTCCTCTTCTTCTCCTTCTTCCTTTTTTTTTTTTTTTTGTACCAGGTATCAAACCTGGGATGTTGGGTTTGTCAGGCAGTCATGGAGCCACGAGTTAAATCTTCGGCCCCCAAACGTTAGATAGACTGCTGCCCTGAGCTGCAACGTTTAATCTGATGGAGATGCCACCATTACACAGATATTCTTTGCATCACAATAAAATAGTCTAGTGGAATTTTTGGAGATATTAGCAATGTGACTTGAAATATCTTAGAGAAAAGCAAAAGAACAAGATTGCCTACTTTTAAGTTGGCATTCTACTTGCACCAGGACTTACCATAATGCAACATAAAACAATAGTAATCATAATAATGTGATATTGATATAAGCTTAGATGAACTGATCACTAAAATAGAATCAATAACTAAAACTGTATATAGATGCACACATACATCTTCACTATTAGAAGGGCTTCAATTTTGATGCAGACACAATGGTCACTTCGTTAGAGTGAAGAAATTTTTTTAAGTAGAAGGGATTGAATTATCAGCCCTTAATAGGTCCATTATCTCTCACATTTTATACCACTAACTCAGAATCGATCCCAGACATAAAAAAAGTTCAAACTATAACATTTCCAGTATAATCTGCGTTAGACAAAATTTACACACCTCGGTTAAGAAAATCTTAGATGAGACATCAAAAGCATCATCCAAACAAAAATGTAACACAATTTTGAACTCATCAAAATTTAATACGGTCCGCTGAGACAAATACTTAACCGAGTGAAAAGGAAAGCAGATCAGAAAGGAAAGTAAATCATAGTGAAGGGAAATATGTACAGAGCACACGTTTCCTAAAAGGCTATCTGTGCTGAATATGTACAGGCCTCTGAAGAGTAAGCTCATGTATAAGTTTGACACTCAATAATAAGAAAAAAAATTTAACCTGATATGGAAAAATGCGTATAAAATATGGGAAAGATACTTAATCAAAACAAGATTTTTAGAAGTCAAATATGTTCACGGGAAATATTTAGCTTAATTAATAGCTAAATAAATGTAAATTAAAAACCATAATTAGATACTGTTACATGCCCACTATAATGCTTATAAAATCACTTACTAAAAGGAATAGCTATTAATTCTGCACATTGCTAGTGGGAATGCACAAAGGTGTATCTACTCTGAAAAACAATTTGTGAGTTCTTCATAATTTTATTTATATATAATAATATATAATATTATATATATTATATAATATAATATATATATATATATATATTAATACCAAACAGCCCAGAAACTGCTCTTCAATATTTGCTCACATAGCTCTATATGGATGTCTCAGACTTTATATCTAGTATGTAATTTTTAAAGTCTGTAAACACCTCATGGAACCTTTAACTTGTAAACAGATAAACACATCAGGATATACTCTAATGAGGACAGAGCAAATGTTGCCATATATGTATCACAGGAGAACACTGTACCCAAATGGCCTGAGCTGGTAGCTAGTGATAAGAGCTTTGAGACTTTCCCTGTGCTGCAGATGAGGCTTCTCATGTTTCAATGCCGTGTTCATGAGTCATTCAAACTATCAGGTGACCCTCAATGATTCCTTTGCATATCTTTGTTTTAAAACAGGGGCTTGCTTTGTAGTTCAGGCTGGCCTTGAACTCACTTTGTAGCCCAGGCAAATCTCGAAATCTTGGCAATCCTCCTTCCTCTGCCTCCCAGGTGCCAGGATTATAGGCATAAACCACCACGCCCAACATCATGTGTGGTGCTGACTGATGCTAGGCATGAGTCTCCACACCCAGCATTATTATATGTGGTTACCGGGGATGGAACCCCGGCCCTTGCTTGCAAGACAGGCGCTGGAACCACTGTGGTAAATCCCTGGCTCCCACCTTTGTATATCTTATATATATCTCTCCCACCCTCTCTTTCTTTCTTCTTTCTTTCTTTCTTTCTTTCTTTCTTTCTTTCTTTCTTTCTTTCTTTCTTTCTTTCTTTCTTTTTTTTTCTTCTTTCTTTCTTTCTTTCCTTCCTTTCTTGTCTCTGTTTCTCTATGACTGTCTCTTCCTCTACTTCTCCCTCTCTTTCCTTTTTCCTGCCTGCTCCTTTATTCTTTCCCTAATTGACACGCAAATGTAGAACTTCCCTCCTGACTTATTTGTAGTCTACCTGCTAAGGATTTGTTAGTAGCACAGCCTCACGTTTCTTTGTGGTTGTGGTGGTGTATTTGTGTCTTCCTTCTGAAACTCCAGGGGCTGCACCAGGCCAGGTTTCCTAAATTTTGGAGAAAACACCAAGGAATGTTCCAGTATTTCAGATTTCCAGGTGGGCATAAACTGGACACAGGTCAGACAAGAACCAGGAGGGCATGTACCCGTATGAACAAGTTTTTAGTATGAAGGGCAATTAGGTAGCTAGCCACCTGGTGAGTAAAGTATTCTGTGACATTCACGATCTAAGTCTTTCTCATTTCCCTGCCTCATTTGGTTTGTAGATAATTGTTAGCTTTTTTTTTTAACATGAAAGCTGACTTATAGAAGTTATATGAATACACAAAAAAACTTACACAACCAAAATTTTCAGAAAATAAAAAATAATTTGAGATAAAGTAAATTACATAAAACATAGCAATTAAAAAGTTACTCATGTAGCCAGAGACTATCATGGGCGCAGAGGACAAAGTGACCTGTTATTCATTCAAAACATGACTTTTAGCTTCTCCTCAGTCAGGCAGGGACTGAGAAGAGAACAATTGTACCTGTACCATAGGGTAATAATCTTTAGGGCTGGGGATTTAGCTCCGTGGTTCTGGTGCCTGTCTTGCAAAAGCAAGAGCCCAGGTTTGACACACCCCCCCAACCACATAACAATACTGGGCGTGGAGACTCATGCCCAGCAGCAATCAGCACCACGTACCACAGTGCCCCACAGTGCCGGGCATGGTGGCTCACACCTGTAATCCCAGCACTTGGGAGGCAGAGGCAGGAGGATTGCTGTGATGTGAGTTTGAGGCTGAGCTCAGAGCCAGCCTGAACTAAAAAAGCGAGACCCTGTCTCAAAAAAACCTAAAAAAAAAAAATAATAATAATAATCTTCAAATCTTCTGTGATGAGGGTTAACAAACCTACTAGAAGATGATGCAAACTGAGGTCCTTATATCCTCTTTGGAGGATCTCTTCAGACCCCACTTGATGACACTGTGGCTTTTGAACAAGGACAATCTGAGACTGATGATAAACAACAGAGCTGAGAAATAAGGAAACTATAATCTATACTGTGAATTATTTTATTAGCTTTCCTTTTGCTCAGCTTGGCAAATACGCATGCTAAATATAATATGTCCAATATAAAATTGTGACTCAATCCTCACAATTGAAAGAAGGCAAGGGTTAGCTGGACTCATGGCTTTATGGGATTCATTCTATGGGCAGCTGGCACCACAATAAAGATATCAGGGTGAAAGTATTGGTGGGACAAAACTGCTTAGTTCAGAGTGGCCAGGAAGCTGAGCAAGTGAGCAACAGAGAAAACAGGGTCAGGAACCAGACAGGTTCCCCAAAACTACAACTCCAGATCATCTGAAATGACTAACATGTTAAAAGACCAAATAAAACCAATGGTTGGATACTACTAGAATTTTCGCACATAGCTAGTGAGAATAAACATGATTAAATATAAGCAAGAGTTGGCTAGCTCTTAGTTTAGATGTTCTCTGACATTCAGTAAGTCCATTTTCAGGTACTTACTTAAAAGAAAGGAACCAATAAGTCCTGAAGACAAATTATACAAAAAAAAAATTTTTTCTAGAAGACTTAGCTATCTTAGACTTACCCTGAAAGCAATCCTCACGTCCAAAAACAGTGAATGAATAACCAGGTAGAGGTATAAGGATATGATATAATACTATGTAGGAAATAGAAACTATACAATCAGCAATGTGACTGTTACTTGAAAACGTTAATTTGATTCAGAGAGCTCAAAGGGTTGACTATGATGTAATTCCAGACTCAAAATCCTAGAACAGGCAAAACTGGTCTACAGGGACAGAAATAGGATAGTTGTTGGCCTTCAGCCAGGACATAAAGGTCTGACCACAGGCTTGTAAGAAAAATTCAGAGGGGACAAATATGTTCTGTATGCTAGTAATGACTATTTTCACAGTACTTATAATGATTGCATTTGAGTTCTTGTGGATTCATTTGAAGATTGTTAAAAGTTTCAGGTATTTCATCAGGATGATTGATACATTCTATGTTTTTAATATTATCATGTGTACATGCCAACCAGTCATTACTGACCTCCTTCAATGCCTTTCGGGCACCTCCACTAGACTGATATTTTTGAAATGCAAATTAATCCATCCCTCCAATGTGTAGAGCACTTCAAAGACTTCCCATTGCATGGGGATGAACTCTCAGGTCCCTTACCTTTTCCAAAGGCACAGTGCATTCCAAACCACCTCTTTAGCTTTACATTGGTGGCTTTCTACATTCTGCCCTTTGTACTTACCATTTTTTGAATATGCCCTTCTCACTCTAATCCAAAGAGCTTCAGTACACCTGCCTGGAATTCTCTCCCTCACCTACACCTTGCTCTGGGCTGATGTCGTCTCTCTATTCTTAGGAATGTCAGCTCAATTACATTGCTAGACAGTTTTCCACATCCCTGGTGAAGTCAATTATCCATATTTTACACCTGCATAGGACTGTGCAGAGAAAGTGCAAGTCCTAAAAAGTTGTTGGGTTGACATTTTTAAGAAAACCACACCATATAGATTTTGAAACACTGGAGTATGGCATCTCCTGAAATCTCATTTAATTTTAAAATGCATAAACTGATTTATTTTACTGGGTTTTATGAGACATTTGCAAGCCAAGATACCAAAGAGCAAGAACAATGCCCTGATCCACTAATTTATCTACTGTAACTGCAAGTACATATGCAATATATCTGCCCTGTCTGGTTACCACTCATTTCTGACACCATCAGCACTTGGTGAAGTGTTTGTGGTTTCTATCTTGCATCTGACATAAGGAATGTTAACATTCCCAAATCATTCCCATTCCAAGATGAAAAGTCCAGGCATCTTTACGATTTCTTTTTCTGGGTCATGGCATTCTCTTAAAGAGGTCAAGTAGTCATAAGTTGGCACTCAATAATATTATACCCCAGAAATTTGCCATCCTGTAAAACTGAGGAAGCTAATTCACTAATTACATCTTTGACTCTCCCTACTTGCAAACTGGGAAAAGCTATGGCTATATTATTAGAACCATATCACCTATATGGTTACCTTCATTTTTATTAAGGCATTGCCTACTACTATTAAAAGGAAGGTGAATTGCCTGACGCAGAGAAGGGGTTCAATAGATAGTGAGCATGAAAGAATCCAGCAGTACAGAAAAAAGACACAATTTTGTTTCCGTTTATTAAAGCATAAAATACCAGTTGAGAGAATCAATAGAAGCCACTTCCTCAGGTTGGAAGGCATAATTGAATTAAAACACTTCTGTCTCCATCTGCAATTCTATTAGTAGATCCTGGGCACTTTAATCAATGTGTTTCAGGCTGGCTTGTCTGCCCTGGCAGATGCTTATTTCAAGTCAAGACACCTGCATTTGTAAGAGTCAGAGGTTGTCACAGATGGAGGACTGCGGAATAGGTCCAGAGAGAACTAAATGATAATTCTCATGGAACTAGCACTCAGCCAACTTATTATGACATCAGTGCTCTACTGAGGGGACTAAAAGAATTCCATTTGTATTTCAGTCTTCGAAATAGACTCACCACAATTATAAGTTTATTACATAATCCTTTCCCAAATCATTCACATTCCAAGATGAAAAGTCCAGGTGTCTTTACGATTTTTTTCTGGGTCATGCAAAATATAAAGTTCAACATGAAAACATCACATTTTGGAAAAGTCATGGCTTAAAATGTAATGCTCTATTTATTTTTATGAATGAATGATCTTTTAGTTTGTAAAACTTATATTGCCATAATTTTGAATGATACCTTATAAAAATAATCTCTCTCTAGGCAAATAACACTAAATTGAGATGTGTTATGATCATAATAAGAATGCTAATTTGATAAAGTTTTTAGAGAGAGTGTGGAAGGGAAAGACAGGGAGGGCAGAAGAAAGTAGAGAAAAATATTTATCCAGATGAGTGTGTAACACATTTTATATTTTTTCACTCTATATTTGCCACAAAACAAGTCCTTGGGTCCTTTGTGATATTATATTGAGCTTGTGTCAATACATAAAGTCCCACGTTAGCCTTTGAAGGTGACAGACATGACTAGAGTCCGAAGGCAGCAAAGACACACAGGCCAAATTCAGTCTCTAAAACGCTGTCTGACTGACACTCACATTCATGATTTAGCCTCTTTGACAAATCTAAGCACCAAACCTAATTTCCTGGGGAAACAAATGACAAAGAATAGAAATGTCTAAGCATACACAGCAAAATGTGGGTCTCATTTAATTCTACCCCCCCAAAAATGAGATGGGAATAAGCACTTTGCATCCCAGTCCTACACATGCCGAGGGCCAGAGGTGAGACTGCACGGTCCCTGGTCCACATGGTCCTGCAGTTCTTCTAAGCACTTGACATGGACTGAGTCCTTTCTTCAACTTAATGACCATAAAGATAAATGTTACAACCATCACATTTCATTGCTGACAGAGAAATTAAGCAACTTCCCATATTCTGGCTACCAAGAGATGAATCTTCAACTTTAATCACTGAAGTTTCAGTGCCTCTACGTAAAATCACATGCTGCACTGTTCTGAAAATGAGAGTGAGGGATGGCTCTTCTAGCCAATCAGCACCTCTGATTGGCCACCAATCAGTTACAGGCGCCTCCCCTGCCCTCCTAGCGAGAGACGTGTTTAGCAAAAACTATCAAGAGATTTGCATTCGTATGTTGTCTCTGCAGGGTTACTAGTGGAATGACTCAATTTTTTAAACTTTAGTTTTTGCTGAAGTAGAAAATTATTGTGCAAGTCAGTCTTGGTGGCGTACGCCTATAATCTCAGAATGTGGGAAACAGAGGCAGAAGGATTGATGCAAGTTTGAGGCCAGCCCGGGCTACTTAGTGAGTTCAAGGGCAGCCTGAACTACAAAGCAAGACTCTGACTAGAAAAATTATTGTGGATTTTACTGAACTACTTGGACTTTGATAGAATGGGTTCATGTTTTCTCATTTAAATGAACCTCAGCCTTTCATATGAGAATGTTTACACTGCACAAGACATCAGGAGAAATCATCGAAGAAGTTTATCTGTTAAACTTGAGGTCTGAAAACACTAGTTTGAAAGGTACAATATGATCCTGGAAGATGAAATGTGGAGAGAGAGATGCAGAAAGCTTGGGCTACAATGGAAGGACATTCTTTCTTCAAAGCTAGCAAGAAAGTGCTGCGGTGATGACAGGAGGATGCACTCTCAAGGGGCCGGAAAAATGGGCGAATCCACTGGCACGGTGAATTGCGCATTGCCATCCCAACTCAGTGACTCTTTTTGGTGTTTCTCTGATAGGTGCTGAACTGACTCCTTAAGATAACTCTTGGATGAAAGAAAAACACTGCAAGAATGAAGTGCATCACATAAGGACAGTAAATGCAAAGAAGCCTAGATCAATTCTCACAGAACAGCTGAAGCAGATGAGCTCTCCTGGCAAAAAATAACCACCTCTCTCTTCCTCTCCACTGCAGATACCTTCTTACTAGTTTAGGTTCTCCAAATGGAAATACATCCTCCCAAACAGAATGGAATTCCTCAAAGCTGCCAGATGCCTATTAAAATATCAGATGCATACATTAGCGAAGGAGAAGGGGGGGAAGAGACAATGCATGTGTTAATGCATTCAGTCATGCTGTACTTTTCTAGACATCCTATCATGGACAAGAAGCAGAGAAGTGAATCTTAAAGATAGACTTATGCTTCATGCAGAGATTCATAATCTAACAGAGAAAAATAGGACAGCTCAACCATAATTACACAGTGTACATCACATGTGTCCTAATCAAATTTAGGATGTTCTTGAACCACAACATCCTAATCCAAGGAAAGGTTCTAGGAAGCAGTTCCACAAGATAAACAGCTTTAGAAGAAGGAGCCAAAGGTCATCTCAGGCAAAAAAAGAATCTTACAAGAAGGCTGGAATGTCTACAGGGAAAGTTGCTTGCATGAGGTAGGCAGGATAATACTGTACTTTCCGAAAGATCAGGTCAGGCCAGATAACATTGTACTTTCTTAACTTTAAAATTTTATTATTTCACTTTTTGAAATACCTTTACAAAGGTTAAGAGAAACAAATATAAAAATAATTGAGAAAACCCAAAAACCTAAAGCTTTCAAGTACACATGCACCTCTACTGACTAGCTGTCCTTGATGCATTAGCACTCTTAGCCTACTTTATCTAAGGATGCATGTACAAAATGCACACCTAAAACATGTGGAAGGGTCCAAGGATGTATTTCAGTGATGCCTCATTCGCCTGACAAGCACAAGGGCTTGTGTTTGGTTATAGGAGGAGAAATGTATATAAACTGGGAACAGTAGGTCAACGGGTGTGTATGATAAATAAATTAAGGAAACCAATGTATCCCACAAGGACTTCTGGAAACTGATTGAGAGTAGATTTTAGGCATTCTTATAAAAATAAAAATACATATGTCACATGATGGACTTGTTAATTTGCTTGATGTGCTGGTCATTTCGATGTTTCCACTGATGGGATAAATATCCAACAGCAAGAGCTTAAAAGGGGAGAATTTCCTCGTGTTTCAGAGATTTCGCTGGTTCAGTCCATGGTTGATGCCTCCAGCACAGATACTGCATGGTGAAAGTACATGGCACAGGTAAGCTGCTTGGCCCACAACAGCCAGGGTGCAGAGAAAGTAGGGAGGAGCCAGGGGCCAGAATGCTTCCGACCAGCTCACACCCCACTAATCTACCTCTTTCAACCGGGCCTCACTTCCCAACACCATATTCAGTTATAGGTATAAGGCACCCGTGTTCCAAATTAACTTCTGAAAGTCTCAAATCTGAAGGTGATATTGTGAGGGGGCACTTTAGTCTTTACTTTTGTATTTTTTGAAACACAGTCTCATGATGTGGTCCTTCAACTCACAGTGATCCTCCTGCTTCAGCTTCTCAAGTGTTGGCATTACAAGCATGCACTACCAGGCCCAGCTTATTGAAGACACTTCAGATCTAAATCACAAACAGTACACATGCATCACAATACATTGGACAATTTAAATATATATAATTTGTAAAAAGAAATTTGTGAGTGTTCCATTACAAAACATTGAAAGCAGGTGAGTGAAGAAAATATACTTAACAAATGGCAGTGATTTGTTGTATGTCAAACACAGGGATAAAAACACAGATGTGTGAAATCGGGTAGAATGGTTAAACTTGTCCTAACACATGAATACCACTGAGTAATGTACAGATTTTAAGAAGAAGTGGAAGAAGATCCACAGTGTATGATTAGGTAGATTAAACAATTCACAAAAACATGTATATTTAAAATGAGGTGTAATTTTTGTTAAACACAAAGCATTTGTATGGCTGTGTGGGTAGACGTATGAGCTGGCTGCATCTGTCTAAATGCATACTAGGTAATTGTTCGTGGTCATTGTTCTGCTGGAGAAATGAGAGGGTAGAAATTGTGGAGACCTTATCTTTAAAAGAAATGTTAAATGCCTCATTTCTATGGTTTAAAAATCATTTTAAAATATGTATGCATAAAATACTTTATTATTTAGGCTTATACAGTAAATATATTTCTATTTCAAATGTACCTACACATGAATTGATTTTAAGTCTTTTAATTTCCAATCTATTTCCATCATATTGATTATATTTACTTTCCAGAGTCTGATTTGGCTTTTATTTTCCCCTTTGGATATGTGGGCTTTGCTTGATCCTCACATCCCATTGATTGCTTTTCTGTAACATGCTCAGCAAAAAGGCCAACTTTTTATAACATCTGACCCCAGCCATGCTGCTGAATACACGTGAGCCATCCTCTGGACAAACTGGCAGAAGGTATTTAATGCTGAAGATAATTCACAAAAATAGTTCACTCAGTGTACTTCATCCTACAGAAAAATCTGTAGGATCTTACAGCATAAGAAAGAAAACTCATCTCCCATCAGAATCAGTACCTCATCTGACCAGAACCAGGCCAGGAACCCAAGGCTTTCTTTACATCCAAGCTCATAAGGGGAGCAATAAGCAAAAGAGATAGTGCAGACTGGGTTGCTTTGTGAAAGTGACAAGTGACATGGAAGGAAATTTTATTACTTCTTGGATACTTCTGTTTTAATGTTTTAAGTACAACACAGAAACCTCATGGAAGTCAATATTATGGCTAATAAACCTAGGAGTCTCATTTATTTATCCTATAAACATTTACTAAACTTAACCAAGTTCCAGGGACTGTTTTAGATGGTAGGGGGAAAAAAACCATAAGATAAAATACCATGAGGATGTACAAGAGGAAAAATATATAACTAAAAATATATAACTATGCATTACTAAAATATATGACTTTTTTATCAATTTTAAAATGTCCACCACACAGTCAATGAGGTCACAGGTGCTTCCATATATCTCTGGTTCTCTCCTTTTATTGGTACGCACACAAATGTTGCATCTCAAAAATCTCATGTCTAACCCTTGATAAAACATTTGGTATGCTAAGGGGTAAAAAGTAGAGAAAAGGTCATAGAAAGTGTGGGACAAAACATTCCTCATAGGATTTCCGTGGGGGTGAATTTCAAACAGAACTCCACATGATAGCTAGCTGAAGTGGCACACACATGTAACACTCTGGGAGGCTGAGGCTGGAGAATTCAAAGTTGGAGCACAGTCTTGGCATTTTACATTATGTTTCAAAAAATATAATGATGATGACAATGGGAATGATACAGCTGAATGGGAAGGCCCTGAGTTCAATCCTTAGTGCTGCAAAAAATAAGAAAGTGTGTATGACCCGAGCCACAGGCCTCTAGATCTCCTAGAAAGCTGGTTATTGCTTTTCTCACAAAACCCTTACTAAAATAATCTCTTCTATGATTTTCCTGGACCCCCCCAAGTGGTTATTATTTATAATACATTTAGCAAGAAGCTGACCAATTTAGCTATACAAATGCTTGGGTTTTTATTATGACACTTTGTGATATAGATTTAACCACCAGGAAGGTAAGATTTTACATACCTATTTTATAAGACAACAACCACTACTAGTTAAGGATGAACTCTATGTGACCCAGCTTGCATTAAAAGTATCATCACCAATTTTCAGGCTACACAGCACCATGTCCAATTTATGGATAAGGAAATGCAAAACGTGAAGAAGATACATGAGGACAAATACAGCATAACATATTTTGATGTCTAGAGCTATTTCTTGATTATTATACAAGGACCATCAAGGGCTGACTATAATAGTGACTTGCCACTGCATGGAGCATTGCATAATCAAGAGAAAAGCACAGTCTTATCTAGGAATTTCAATATTCTAGGCATTTCATTAAGATATTTTATAGCTATTTCAGCTAAGGATGCTTGTCAAAGCAAAACTTTGCAGGAAAGCAAACAATACAGGTTTGGGAGTGAAAAGATTTCAACTCAAACACTCCATTCTTACACAGGCTCATTCTTACCATGTACACAAAAGGCTCAATTTTCAAAACTCATTTTTAAATCCATTAATAGGAAAGAAAGCGTCTTCCTTTTCTGAGGATCCTGTGCAAATGTCTAAATGAAACCTACCCAAGAATAGGAGAGACAGTTGATGTTATTTCACTTTCTAGTTTAGAAGTGTGATGAAAACAAAAAGTGGGATAGATGGCACATGGGTCACCCATATACGTTCTTGTCCTGATCTCAGGGACTGGCCAAGGTGTTATGTTGGATAATAAAGAGAGATTAAGTTTGTAGGTGGAATTAAGGTTCAGAGAAGTTGATTTTAAAGGGACAGATTCTCCTATGTTATACGTGTCCACTCAATATAATTTCAAGAAAATGATGAGATTGTAACAAAAAAGTAAGGAAACAAATTTTATGTATATGGGGGGGCGGTAGGGTGGGTAGGGCTATTGGAAAAAATGAGAATTAAGTTGTGTCTTATACTGGTACAAATCCCCATTATCGAGTGCAATCATGATGCATATATGTAATGTACCAATAAAGATTAAAAAATTTTTTAAAAAAGAATTTTAAGACTAGGAAAGGTGAAAATAGGAGAGATGGCAACATGAGAAGGGTTCAGCTTACTCTGAACCCAGAGGAAGAAGCCCTTAATCAAGGAATCCAAGCAATACTGAGAACACAGAAAGTGTCAGTGCATTTCCAATTAGAGCCTTGGGAACACGTCCTTGATAACAGCCGGACTGTAGACCAGTGAGATCCAATTGAATTTGGGTCTCCAGATAATACATTTAGTACAGCGTGACATAATACATCTTCACTGTTGATGCTAATAAACTCAGAGCAATTTGTTATAACAGCAAAAGAAAAATAAGAAATAAAATAAAAACCAGCAAGCCTGAGTTCCAACTCTTTACTTTGTTTACTGACTCATTCTCTTTTTTTTTAGTGAGCTTTCTAAGGTCTTCTTTACTTCATTTTCTCATCTGTGAAAAGGCAGTGATAATACTGAATATGTCACGATACTCAGGGACTAAAAGAGTTGACCTATTTGTAAATAATATCATGTACTGACACATAGTTGCTACTTAACACATATTACCTATAAACTTTGCCTGAGAAGCCACCATTGATAGTGTGGATAATTTAGTTTTCTATGCTTCAAAAGCTGCAAACACCTACATGTCTACATTTCCAAGCCATTTGTTGCATAAACTTAGAGAATTGTTAATATAGTACAAAAACTGACACCCAAGAAGGAAAATTGAGGGCATGTTGGCAGGGAGGGAGAAGCTAGACAAAGGAGGGCTGGGTTGTGATAACAATAATAATACAAAGGTGAACCCGCGTGTGGAGGAGTCGGAATAATAGCAGACTAGCTGCTGCTTTTTAACCTAACATTTTATCACATTTTCTCTTAAAGGACAACCCCCTTGCCTTCAATCAAGGGTATGGAGAATGCACGTAACTATTTGGCATTTCAAAGAAATAAAATTTAAGAGTCACTCGACTTACCCATCCCTCTAAACTGGAGACATCAAAAATAGATGTCCCTGGCATGATAACACACTGAAGTCACTTTGAAAGAAAATTAGAATTTCCATTCCTCATTTTCCTTTTTCCCCAGTAAGGTTTCAAGCAGATGGGAATATCAATTTAGTTACTTGACATTTAGAAGCATAAATGACTTAAGAGCTTTATGATCCCCTCCCATTGAAGCATATTTGATAACATCTGCCCAACATCTTACCCTGATCAGAGCCAAGCATGATTTAACAGAGAGAGAGAGAGAGAGAGAGAGAGAGAGAGAGAGAGAGAGAGGAGACAGACACAGAAAGACAGAGAGACTATAATCCAGCACCCCAGGGTTCTCTCCTTACTCTTGATAACAACATAAACTGCAATCAGGGTCTAAACATAAATCAAGCTTATTGTTTTTGAGATGGCTTGATTTTTACCTTAGCTAATAGGCAATTAATAATATTAAGTAAGTAGAAATGAGATAAGTAATAATCTTCTCAAGGGGACTATCATATTACCCAAAGGAGAGCTTTTTTCCCCCCAAAGCTATAGAAAAAAAGAAAATCTACCTTACCTAAATATTGTATTAGAGAATCTACAAAAATATTAGCTACTCTAGTGAAGAGCCTCATTCTAAAATAAGAAAAAAAGTCTTCAGTTTCTTTTTAAAAAATATGTCTCTGCCTTTACTAGAAATTCGATTTCTTTTTTATATGATAGACTACACTACTTCATTTGTATTGTTAAGTCAGTGGTCATCAGTCTTAAGCCTGGAACATAAAAATATATGTAGTCTAATCTTTCTACTTTATAGCATCCTTTCAAAGAAAAGAAGAGAGATAGCATCCCTTGGACATTGTGAAGACTTACTGGGCAACCTCCAACAGGAAAGAGCCATCAAACAATCAATGCCATTTATCAATATCACGAGGACAAATAGATAACAAGCACCTCATGACCCAATCCTCCCATCAAAGTGAAATATAGATCTCTTTAGATACTACATTGTGGATAGTGACTAATAACAGTTTTGACTCCCTTAGAATTCTCTTGATATTGTCTATGAGTCTCTCTATTGTTTGTGTCCTGAGAATCTGTTCTGGATTCAGGATTCTCCAAAATATTGCTGAACAGCTGGATTCACTTGTTTATTGCTCATATGGTCCATTTTGCTGTCATGGCTTGCAAGGTATACGTGGATTCAGTGGGACTTAATTTGTGTGGTCCTTCTGTTATACTATAAAGAATATTAGTAAAATAAGAATATCTGAAATTTAAGGTAACCTTCAAGATGAATTTATGCCGTGACTTGATTTTCTAATTCGCAGGACAACTTTAGCATTTTGGGAGCCGTTAGCAATCCATATAGTCAGAAGTTCAACAAAATATTTCATAAAAGATGGACAATTTATTTTATTCACTGAATCTATATGAAATACCACTAAGTTAAGCTCAGGAAGTAATTTTGTGCCCCTTTTTCTTGCCTGAATTATGCATGCTTACAAAATGTGACTCCCAAGGCACTAATTTTTAATAAATTACTGATTTTTTAATTTATAAAGTTTTTATCTGGACAAGGGACACATATACGCATACAGAAACTTACAAAGATACAACAACAGATATATCTGCTGTAGGGTTCACAGTTAAAGTTAGTGAGCACAATGGTTAATTTTAGGTGTCAACGTGGCAGGGCTAACGGATGCCCAGATTATGGGTCAACCTTTCTTTTGAGTGTCTGTGTGGGTTTCAGCATTTGAGTGAGTTGAACGCAGGAAGACCTGGAAGCCTTTATCAGCATAGATGGGCAATACCTCATGTGTTGAATGCTGAATAAAACCAATAAGTAGAGAGAGACTGGATGTCCAATGCCAGCCTACTCCACAGGACCCTTGCTAGTACAGTGAAATGTTAAAAAAATCAAAATGTGAGACCCAGAGAAAAGAAACGCTTCACAGATTTAAACCACAAGGAAATAAAATGATGTTCTTTAATAATACTAAAATAGCTGCTACTTCATATATTTGATTTATTAATTAAACTTAAGTTTTAAACAGTTTATTTACTTGGCAATTTCAATTCTAGTGTCTCTATTATACAAACTTCATTAAAATAAGCATAAAATACACTCATTACCAAGTTCATGACTCAGAACTCTGTAGATCAAGAACGAATTACCCAAACATGAACTGAGGAGGAAACTAAATAAAAAGTTGAAGTTTTGAAAAAGAGATTCATACCTGCTACTACAGACAGACACAAACAAGAAGGCAATAACCAGCACACTGAATGATAAGGAAGAAAACAAATATCATGGCAAGAAGATTAGCCACGTGCTGTTCTAGTATATTAGCATGCATAGATTTAAGATCAAAACGTAGGGGAGTCATTCTGTGTACATTTAAATCTGCTTTCATTCATCTGGATCTAATATAATATATAATATAATGTTTAAAGAATCCCTTCAACAAGTAGTGTTTTGCTGTTTGCCACGTCCATCACCATGTCCTTCTGACAGGAATGACATACATACCATTTGATTTGCCTAGCGCTTAGATCCCAGCATTGGACACTATATTAACCAGTGTAACTGTACTGAAAGTTCTAATCCATGACTGAAATATGGGACAGAGCTCAACTTTGGATAATTATATTCTCCTTCTTTGGAACTTGACAACATTGACCAAAAGACTGTAACTAGTTGGAGTGGATTTATTGTGGGGGTAGTAGCTGAAGATATCAACAGCTTCTGCCACGTGGATGGCCTTGGATTTCTTCTTAGCCAGGCTTCTTTCATAATCATAGCATGGATGTTGTGCTTTCTGTTTGTTAATCAGAATTAATTTCTTTTCAACTGTTTCAATTTATGCAGAGCTGACTATTTACTAAATTCACAGGCTTAGAGTGAGATTTTTAGAATCTCCATATCACTCCAAATCACCACCTGTCATTTGGCATACATCTTGCCCCAACTAAACTCCAGCTTCTCCATAAAGATAGAAAATAGACAAGCCCAGAGGTTAAATTAAATAATGCTTATGAGCATTTGATTTCTGTGGTAAAATACGTAGTTTGTGTTCTAGTGACACTTAGTAACAAAGTTCCAAGCACATACACACTTGTAAAATTTAAATATTAAAACATATATATATATATGTCCCAGAGCAAAAAATATGTTGCATTTAAGTAGCAGGCTAATGTGAATATAATAGTAAAATGATTCCTCATGGAGATACCACAGCCCATAAAGAATTAAAGACCCAATTGCCATTTCTCCAAGAATTTCTACCTAGATACTTTTCCAAGAAGTGTTCATCAGACTCTGATATACGATATCTCTGATTTTATGATGTACAAATATTAAAAAATTCCTAATCTGTGATTCTTTGGATATCCATTGTTTTCATGTAATTCTTGAGGATTCCTTTGTCTACTTTTACTGCCTCCTCTCCAAGTCGCAGTTGCACTAGTAATGCAGCCAACAGTCAGCTGAGTTCTAAACTAAGACACATACAACAGAATGGATTTTGAAACACCTGTGCACCAGACCAGACCACGTAGGAAGTGAGGGATTCAATCCATTGCCTATGCTTTATTTTCTTTATTCTTACTCAGACTTAGCGAAGGAACAATTCTGGCCACTTGACTGGTATCCTTGTGCTTATTATATTCCACTTACTTTACACCGAGACCTACATCTAGCTTGCATGCCTTCACTGAGGGAGCTCTGTGTCCAGCCTTCTATGCATGTAGCTGTGGTAGCTGAAGCTGGCTGTCTGTTGGGAGACTAGATAATTTAAGTACATATTACTGACCTGTGGTCCTTCTTCATGTTTATCACCTCTGCCATCATGTTCACAGGGAGCAGGAGAAAAAGTATGAAGTAACTAGCATGGAATATTGCTCATTGCTCTGTAAGCAGCATTCACATTTGCTCAGAGGTACTGACGTCCCCTGAGTAGAGTGATCACAGGTGCAAAGATGTATGTTGCCACTGGGTAGTTTTCCTCCATGTATCCACTTCAATGAACTACATCCTAGCTCTTGTGTAGAACGGCTAAGTATGATTGATTAATAGTTATGAGGCCTGAAGAGGCAGGGAAGGCAAGAAATAAAAAATACACTGCATTGTTTGTTGTTGTTTTCTTATTAACATTGACTGAGTTGTATTAAGCCAGCCAAGCACATAGCATTGCATTGATTTTCAAACTAAGATTTTAACTGATGTATTGACAATAAATCTGGGCCTAATCCTTTAGAAGGAGAGAAACTGAACTCTGTGACACGGGTTTCTCCGATGTGGGCTTATCTGAAGCATGAAGTCTTTGGTTCCGTGAGTGTCAGAGGTTGATCACTTCTAGTGTCCAATTAGGGAAAGGAGCAGTGCTGGCATCAGTTGTAAAAATTTCAGAAATGTCACAGTCACATGGCAACTGCTAAGTCGGAGAGAGGTAGAGAAGTGAAATTATTTGAATAACAGTGGTTTGGAGTCAAACAGACATATGACCTGTCACTTGCTTTAAACAAGCCTCTTGACATCTGCAAATATGTTTCTCCATCTTGAAAATTAAGATCACCTTACTAACAGATGTGGGCAACCATCGCAATGTTGAAAGGCACCTGTGAATTAAGCACCTGCTGGTTAAGAATGAAAATCCTGCTCCTTCCCTTTCTTACCTATTTTAGAAATGTGTTAGAAACCACTGGCTATGGGAGAGAACACCTTTTACAGGCTAAAAGGGGGGAAGGTGACATTGAATTAAGGCCATTTAGATTTTATGAATGTTCTTATTAAAGCTCTCTGGAGGAACAGAAATTGACATTCTTCTGGTCTATATCAAGGTCTGTTATCTAAATTGTGACTTATAAGATCAGAGGCTGGCTAGTGCAGTTCTCAGAAGCCGTCTGGATCCCAGGAATGTCAAGAATCCATTGTCTCTTCGGTCCAAGAAGCTAGAAGCTTCAGAACAAGAGGGATAAAGGGGTAGGGCCAGTCTGAGGTTGAAGGCCTGAAAACTGTAAAGAGTCACTACGGTGAGTTTGAACTCAAAGGCTTAAAGGAGCCAGATTCTGCGTCCGCACTTACAGAAGCACTCCACCAGGTACTTGCTTAAGCAGACATGAAACTTATGAGCATCCATGGTTTCTTCCTTCTTTTCCTTCTTGTTCCCCCTGGGTTGATGGTCTGGTGGGTGGGTGCCATCCATGATGACAGGATTTCTTCTCTTGAAGTCTGTTCACTTACCTACCACTTCTCTCCATAAACACTTTCCCAGATACACTCCGAAGTAATTTGCTAATTTCCCAGACATCTCTCAATCCAGCTACATTTACAATCAAAATTAACCATCCCAAGGACCCCAGAAGGGAAGAATATGTATGCTTAGTTCTTATGCAGTCTAGGAAAAAAAAAAAAAAAAACTACCAAGCTCATTTAAATTCATCTTTGCTTCTTCATTCATTATAAAGTCATAGCAAACATAACGAGATTTGATGTATTTCAAAGACAATTTTTCAGTATCACTTCTACACTGACTGTAGGTCATTGACTTCTACGAGCCTCAGTCCTCAAATGCAGCAGAGAGGACAACAAGAAGTTACATTTAGAAGGCACCACATGGAACAGGAAAGAGCACACATTGGGAATTCGAGTCAGTAGTGTTAGTAAAATATCAGGAATTGATACATGAAGATAAATATACAGGGAAGAAAGTATTATGCTATTTTAGGTTATGTACAGGAATGACATGACCTTTCTAAATGGGGTCTTTGAAGAGAAGTTTACAAAACTGATGAAGAGAATCTTAGGACCATCTGTGATTTGTATTTCTTCCAGGGGGAAGAGAAAGAGTCACTGGAAGAGACTTCTGTAAGAACCAGAAAGAAACACACAGATGAGGTCTTGGTGGTCAGGGTCATAGGGGTAGAGGTTTCTTGAGACATGACCATAGTAAATATAGAGAATCTGATGTAGGCTGGAAGGGATGCCACTGGAAGTGTTGAGTAGTGGTGAGATCCATCTAATAGTTCAAGGATTTAGTGTAGTTGTCCTTTAGAAGAGGAAAAGGATCAGAATCTTGGTCAAAGTGGTAAAGCTGGAAGTGGGAGCAGGTCTTTTGGGTCTGTGGGTACTCTCGCAATGATGGGAATTCTGTCAATATCAGCAAGCTCTGCGTTTGCAGAGGAAATAGCTGGGGTCAGAACTGCTGTTTTGGAAAGTAGTCACTTTTTCAGAACACATATTCTATCGCCGACACTAATGTGCTAAAAAAATGAGTCAAATTTTGCTATCCTTCTCATTGTTTATAGTACTTTGAAGTGAGGTTTCTAGGACCAGCTGCAAATTATGGAGAATTTGACTAATAATTATATATTTATTCTTGAAACAGATACTGAGTCATTAGTTATTACTGTATTTCTAACTTCTAATACAGAACTTCACACTACATGAATGCATTTTAAAGGTTAATATTTATGTGAGCTCAACTTGAGATAACTCAAATATTTTTCTATTTCTCATCACCATATTTGATCCTGAACACCATCTTGAAAGGACAGAAATTATGTCTGATTATATCCATTTTAGAGATGAGATGACTGAGGGTCAGAGATAATATGCATCCATTAAATGCTACATAGTCAAAAGTAACAAACGTAACATGTAAGCACTAAGTCATGTTATCTTTCCCTGCATTATTCTATATTGTGTCCCAAATGTCCCTCTAATTCTTACCTCAACTAACCCTTCACTAAGTCTATATCCTAGAGATAATCGCAGCTAAAATCTATTAACCCTGTCTGTACACTAGAAATAAATATAGATCAGTATGTTTTAGAAAAATCCTTGGGTGTCTAGAATCAAATGCATGGAATAAGGGTCTGGGTAAATTTTTTGATTTTTAGCAAGGCAAGATTCCTTTAATGTGTTAGAATGAGGATGCTGTAGAATTAAGGACAGAATTCATTCACAGCATATTTCATTTCAGCATATTTCAGACACCCATGGCACTTACTCACATATGCATAGCCTAGAGTTGTGGAAAGACTTTTTTTTTTAGTACCAGGGATCAAACTCATGACCTTGAGCTTGCCAGGAAGGTGCCAGAACCACTGAACTAAATCTCTTGCTCCTGCAAAGGCTTTTTGATTGACTCGCAGGTAATGGACTTGATTCTGTGTCAGTAGTTTGATTGTTCATTCTTCTCTGGCAAACCGAATGCCTCTTTTAGACTCTACTGGTAGCATCTCTCACTGTAAACTCATAGTTGTCCTTTTATTAAGCCTTGCAAAATGCCAAACTTACTCCTTTTTTTTTTTTTTAGGTTTTTTTGAGACAGGGTCTCACTTTGTGGTTCAGGCTGGCCCTGAGCTCAGCCTCCAACTCACATCACAGCAATCCTCCTGCCTCTGCCTCCCGAGTGCTGGGATTACAGGAGTGAGCCACCACGCCCGGCACTGTGGTATGTGGTGCTGGTTGCTGCTGGGCGTGAGTCTCCACATCCAGTATTGTTATGTGGTTACCGGGGAATCGAACCCGGGCCCTTGCGCTTGCAAGACAGGTGCCGGAACCACTGAGCTAACTCCCCGGCCCATGCCAAACTTACTCTTAGATCACAGTTGAAACACTAGAAAATCAGGCTTATTATGAAACAAACATTTAAGCAGCTTTGTAACAGGTGAGAGAGACTCCAGGGAGAAAGCCGTCTTCATCCAGTCCTGTCTCCTCCTCATCAGTCACTCAGGGGGACTCATTATCTCATCTGGTATTTCAGAGCGAAAGCAACTGTACTGATACCAAGGGCATCACTCATCGCCACTAAATAAAAAGGACAGCAAAAAAGGTGCCAAAGTCAGCAAGTATGAGGGCCTGAATGGGACACAGTTGAACAACTGATTCATCATCATCCGTGGAACCCGTCAAGGTGAAGTGGGGAGGAAAAAAATAAAACCATCAACATGCTAATGATACTGCCATCCAAGACAGAAGGGGAGAATAACATTTCCCATGTCAAGGGGATCACTACATTGTCCAGTTGTTGTTTTTCTTTAATCACTCAACTCATAGCATCAGAGGTGAGTTTTCAGATATTTATTTAGGAAAGAGAAAAGTCACCACGTGCTCCACCTCACACTACAATTCAGAGACCCCTGATCATGTTATTTTCCTTACTTTCCTCACTTTCTTTTTCCTTTCTCTTCTGTGTCTTGACTTCATAGGCTGATGTTTGAAAATGCAGTGTTTACTAGGGATAGTAGATAGTGGGTATCCCTAGCCTTCTTTACATTAAGGAAAAGAATGCAAGTTACATTTTTATCAGAATTTTAAAAAATCAGTTCTAAATGTGCTACTATAAAATTGTCCCTGAAACTTGCTGACTTTTTCAAAGAGGAAATTACTTCCTCTGTGGGTCAGTTTTGCAGTTGTTTATATGTGCCAGATACTACTGACATGCTTCATGTTTCAATGGGACATGAAATACTTTCCCAATCACTATTGCAGAAGTAATGGAAACAAGTCTGACTATTTTATAGACTATCAAGCAATAGGAGAAGAGTAAAGTATTAAATATCCATCGATTTGCCAATATATGATTCTTCTAGTTACTTGATAGAGACAAAATCATTTGTATTTTTCCTCTTTATCTACCGAAATCATTATACATTTTGACCAGTAAATAGGAACAAGTTCAAAGGAAGAGAATGAATTAGAAAAAGCCTTGTCCAACTCTGCTCCTCAAACTGCAGAAAAACAGGCTGAACCTGAAAGGAGACCATAAATCAACTAACGTCACTGTTAGGCTTTTGTAGAAGACTGGACTTCTCAGAGAACGTGTCCTCTGTTGTGATGGAATTTGAATATGACAAAGTGACTGTTTTCTCTGGGAAAGTGTGGGGGCGGAGTGCAGAGGGCGCAGATTTGTAAAGCTGTGCTGCTGTCACGGATACGAGCTGTCTTCTCGTATGCGAATGTATTGAATTGTAGTGACACAGCTGACAAAAAGAGTTATGTCTTTTCATGAGCGCATGTTCTTTATTGCTCACATTAGCTCTTGGGGAAGAAAAGAATATAAGTGAATTCAACAGGCTATAAATCTTCCCTGACATAGAGTAAGATACTGTCGCCTGATGGGACAGAAGAGGATGGAGGGTACCTTCCCACCATGAAGGGAGGACAGGTGGGGAGAAAAAGCCTGTCAAAATACCAAGACTCTCAATGGCCCTCCTCAAATGAGCCCCTCCCTTAACTCCACACATGTCACTCATTACGCGAAATGATTACAACCACCGATGATATCACTCAACTGACACTTCTTTGCTTCTAATGTTAATTTTATTTCAAAATAACCAAACATATTAGGAAAAGTATGTGACAGCCTATTTACAGTATTTTTTTTAAAAAAAACAAAACACAAAGCACTAGGCTAAATGTTGGAAAAAGAAATGAAGTTTGATATGGAAACATGACGACCATTCTCGAAAAACTTTCTGATATGTTTCCTTAAAAATACCGACCAAGCTCTAAAAGTAATAAATAGTCAACGCCAACTTCTAGAGTAACAAATGAAAAGTTAAGTTCTTAAAGCAAAGTGTGGAGAAATCCTCAAATAACAGCATAATCAATGAAGATGGATTTAGGGGATTTGAAAGAACATGTGAAAAATATTTTTTCTGGGGAAGAATAGTCCAGATGGCCAGGAGGAGCAGCACTACCAGGAATTGGATTCACTCTATTTCCCAGTTTTGTCCTGAAACTGGGCCACGGATAACCTAAAACAAATGAATTTTTGCATATCTACCAATCCTTTATCTGATTACCTACTTGTGTTTCTCTTTATATATACACACACATGCATACACATGCATACACACAAATACACAAGCATACATGGATCCATAGACATTTATTTTCTTCATGTGTGGAAAATAAATTGTGAATAGGTGTAAATATATCTTCCTGCCGCTCATTTCTAATGATCTTTCCTGTTTCCCACTGGCTCTTTTATTATTATGTATATCTATGAAGAGACCATATATGGCTAAGCTGTTCTATTGTTACACATGGCTTGAATTCCCACTGGCTTACAGCAAAGATTTATTTTTCATATGTATTACAAGTCAACTGCAAGTTGATGCTAGCCAACTATAACTCTCCTCAATTCAGCTGCATTCCTAAGATTTTCTTTATGATGAAATTTGCTAAAGAAGTAACCCCAGTGTGGATGATGATGTTACACTGACATAGAAAATGAGCTAGAGGTGAGTAAGGAGTAGATTACACACTGACACTCTACTGACATACTGCATGTTGAAGAATGCATATTTTCCCCTCCCAAGCCCCAGAGAATAGGAAGTCACTTGTCAATATTACCAAAGTTACTGGATAGAAGTTAGTACTTAGATGTGGAAGACTATAAAAAAATAACACTTGAAATATGTTAAATTAGTTTCAGGGTGAGCAGTGAACAGGTAAGAAACTGAATGAGGATTGAAAAGTGAATTCTATTGGTTTCCATTCTCCTTTTTTCAATTAAAGATATTACATGATGGAAAAGTAAAGAATGACTCTATTTCCTGACATTATGTGGAGGATAAATTGCATGTTTTATGGCTTTAGGTGAAAGAGTAGCAAAACCAAATCATACCAGTTTGTTGTAGTTGTTATCAGGTACCACTGGCCGCACCAAGAGAGATGAGCTAGAGACAGTTTACAGGCTTGAAGCACAATCAACAGGGAAAGAGGTAGTACAAAAATCCTGCATTTGGAAGGTGGAACAATGCAGCACTGACTCACCACTAATGAATAAACAAAAAACTGGAAAAAAAAAAAAAAAAAAAACCTTGATCAAGAATGAGCCATTAAGTCACAACCTCAGGACAAAGACTAGGTCAAGTGTATGGCTATAAAGCACTTGATTGACTTTTGTAAATGGATTAAGATGGGCCTCATTTAGACAACCGGTCTTAAGTAAAACATATTATAGGTAGTTCTCCAAAAATCTGATAAGCTCATGGTATTCCCAATTATGTCTAAATTGCAAGAGAAGAATGAGAGCTTAAGGCAACCTCATGTCCTAGTTCTCTTATAAACACCCTTGTATGAGCTGCTCCCTTTGACAGAAAGCAGGACATTTATTTGCTTGTAAATATTAAAGCATGATCTATAATGGACTGTTTCTCTCAAGCCCACCATACTACTCAGTTTCCTCATCCCTGAGACACAATATTCTACACATACAGCTGAAAGGAGGAGAGGTTTAACTAGCTTACAACTTCAGTCCATAAACAGCTGGCTCCAAGGCAGAGACATCACGGGAGAGCAAAGCTGCTGATCCAAGGGAGCCGGGAAGGATTAGCTAGGACCACGAGGAGGCCCCAAGACTACACCTCCACGACCCGCCAAGATGCACCCAGGAGCATGCCTCACTTATTAATCTGGCAAAGTTGACAGGTGAGGGTTAATGGTCACAAGCACTATCCACAGAACTCCATCTTGTTCATACTCTCTCTGGAGCTTCTTCTGTTTAGCTTGGCTAGCTCAGCAGCCATTTTGTGAAAGCCTGTGTTATGGGGGAGTTACCTGCGTTTTATAGGAATCATAGTCCCCTGAATGGCAACAAACAGCAGCGCAGGCACTCTTGGCAATGTCTAATGATCAAGCTGTATGTGATGAAAAATTACTGTTACTGAGTTAAACCATGGGAATTAGGAGTTTATCTGCTGTAGTACATATATATTATGTAGTAATATTATAGTACATAATATTATGTATTTTATGTATATTACATACTACCACATATGTTCCTAATATTATAAAATCATAAGCCCTTGACAAGAGTCCAGGTGGATAGCTTTTTAAAAATTACAAGTCAAAAGAGTAAAAGAGTGAACAGATTTTAATTTCATAAGATTCTATGTACAGGAGATTTTTCAAGCAAGAAATCTGTAGAAGTTTTCTGTGTGATATCTCAAAGACTAGTAATGTATAGCAACAGATTAAATATGCTGAGACTTCAGATATTGAAAACAAAACAAGAGGTCTACAAACGCAGACTGGCCAGTGCCTACTCTTTCATACAAACTTTTATTGGAACCCGGCTCCCCCTACTCATCTATACATTGCCAAAGAGGTCTCTGCCACCATGGCCACAGTAAAGTAGTGGGAATAAATTGCTTCTCATGTACAGCTGGAAAAAATTGCTAATTAACCTTTTACAGGAAAAAGAAAAATTACTGGCCTCCAGCCAAAAGAAAACCAGCAGTCTAATATTCCACCTTATTAATTTACAATTATATTATTTCTATGAATTCTTACTTTCCACAAGAAATATTTTTCTATAAAGTTTTGAAGAAAAAATAATTGTGATTTAAGAATTTTATAGCCAGATGAATTTTCACTGTTTGTGAAGGTAATCATTTTCAATTTTATGTAAGGTAGTTTTAACAGCCTTCATGAAACACAATTTGAAGATAGATTACACCAAGGAATCAATCTAGTACCTTGTATACATGTACAAGTTCTAGCAACAGCATGTCCATGGTGCCTAGATTACTCCATTGCTGTATACAGCTCCTCAATTTCTTCATGCCCCAAATGATGACTATAAGGATTTCTGATATTAAATATTTAGATGACAGATATAAAATACTTACAATAGTGCACTGTGAAATGTTAATTACCAGGCCGGGGATTTAGCTCAGTGGTTCCGGCGCCTGTCTTGCAAGCGTAAGGACCCGGGTTCGATCCCCAGTAACCACATAACATACTGGGCATGAAGACTCACCCCAGCAGCAACCAGTACCACATACCACAGTGCCAGGCGTGGTGGCTCATGCCTGTAATCCCAGAACTCGGGAGGCAGAGGCAGGAGGATTGCTGTGATGTGAGTTGGAGGCTGAGCTCAGGGCCAGCCTGAACTACAAAGTGAGACCCTGTCTCAAAAAACCTTAAAAAAAAAAAAAAAAGAAAAAAGAAATGTTAATTACCAATGCAATCTTGTTTTTTATTTAGAGATAAAGGAAAAATACACATCTATATTTGAATGTCAAAAATGAAACATAGGGAAAATAATGTGACAGTAATAAAGAAAAAAGGAAACAAAGCTTATGTATGTACAGAGTGGGGAGGTTACAGGGCAGGAGGGAAGGGGAAAAATGAGATCAAGTCATGTCATATTCTGGTACAAACTCTCAATGTTGGATGAGATGAAGGTATGTATTCATAATGTACCAATAAAGATTTGAATTTTAAAAATGAGGATACTGTACTGTTACATGTTATTTTAATTTCCAATAGTTATCATTCATTTTTGTCTTTTGGCGGAATCCTAGAGATACAGTGAATGGAATAAATTACAGATGAATTAAACTAAATATAATATATTTAGACAGACCAGTCACATTAAACCTAACTAGGAAGAGAAAAAAAAATGAAGCATAGGGCCAGGGATATAGCACAGTGGTTCCCACACTTGCCTTGCAAGCTCAAGGGCCTGGGTTCAGTCCCCAGTAACCACATAAAACAATGCCGGGCATGATGACTCACACGCACCAGTAATCAGTACCACATATCACAGTACTGGGCATGGTGGCTCACACCTGTAATCCCAGTACTTGGGAGGCAGAGGCATGAGGACTGCTGTGAGTTCAAGGCTTGCCTGGACTACATAGTGAGCTGAAGGCCAGCCTGAACTACAAAACAAGAATCTGTCTCAAAAAAAAAAAAAAAAAAAAAGAGAAGAAGAAAAAAAATCTGTACATATTCTAAAAAATCAATGAAACATAGTATAAACATGTGAATTATTCAAAATGAAGTGACTATGGAATATTGAATGCAAAAATAACAATCATAGAGGGCCAGGGATTTAGCTCAGTGCTTCTGGCACCTGCCTTGGAAGAGCAAGGTCCAGAGTTTGATCTTTAGTACCAAAAAACCCCAAAACAAAACAAAACAAAAAATTTCACAAATCATGGAATATAGTAGATACATAAAAAATAAAATTCACTCATAGATTTGTCTATTTCCTGATTTAAATTCAATTTAATATAAAATAAAGTATCTGAAACCATTTTTAAAAATCTATGTGTCAAATTTAAAGGTGTATCTCAGTGTAAGTTTTTGCTTAACATATAAAAATGCTCCAGGTTATATAGTTCTATTCATATATATATATATATATATATATATATATATATGTGTGTGTGTGTGTGTGTGTGTGTGTGTGTGTGTGTGTGTGTGTATAATTTAATATAATTTATATATATTTTTTGAGACTAGGTCTCACTTTGCATTTCAGGCTGGCCCTCAACTGACTAGACTCAAACTCACAGCAGTCCTCCTGCCTCTGTCTCCCAAGTGATAGGATTACAGGTGTGAACCACCATGCCCGGCACAGTAATATGTGGTGCCGTGGATAGAACTCAAACTTGGGAACTTTCACTTGAATGAATGTATCTTAAACTAGAAAGCAAGCAAATAATTGTCTGAAAACTAGACTCCATGGTCATTACAAGAATATTTTGATGTTATAATTATATATTGATATGTTAAATTAAGAAAAAAACTTTCAAAAAAGCAATTAACAAACACAAATGAATGAGCTTACAGTTCCATTTTATGATTTCTAATGAAGTAGTTGTCTTCCTTTCTCCCTTGGAGGAAATATGATAAACAGGTGCAGAGTGAGCTGTGGGCCGGTCATGTTATTTTCTTTACTCTTATACATATATGAAAACTTTCAGAATGAATTCTTAGAGGAAAAGATTGAATTTTTAAGCTTTATATCTGTTAGTTTAGCATTCCTTTTTGGGGGAACCAGGGATGTGGCAATTATTACAACTGTGTGTAGATGACTTTGCATGATGCTATTGCCGAAGGCATTATGAACATTTATATTTTACTTGACTATAGGGTGACAAGTAACTTCTAGAAAGTTGAATATTAATGAAACTTGAATTCTTATCCTTCCAATTAACTTATATTGACATGGAAAAAATTATGACTACTTTGTCATGCCCAATATAGTATTAAAATTTCTATAATAAGCATATGTGCATTTGTTCGATTAGCACTTCAGAAAGCAAATAATACCTAGGTAAATGATGCATAATGTTTTTAGAAATTCTGTAAATTTGTTTCCAGTGTGTACATCATAAAAATCAGAGAGTAAGTTAAGAATTTTGTAAAGCATTCAGGCCCTTAGTGGAATTCTATAGTGCATAAGACTCATTATGAATAATTCTTTTCATTTGTTAAAAATGAAATTCCTGCATTCAGATCATTGTAGTGACAAAGTTACAGTGAAGTCAACATGAGTATAACTGTAGGAACTGTTTAGTCTATGCTGACATTACAATTTTAAATCCAAACAAAAAGCATCTAATGTGACTGACTGATATTTATCTTTGTTTTGGACAGCTGCAGATCCAGTTCAGGACCTTGTGTATACCACGCGGGTGCTTTTCTTCTGGATTATATTTTCCTTTACTATTACCTTTCACTCTGCTTACCCTGAGGGGGCTGAAGGTATATCTCATCCTAGATAAGAGGATGTGATATATCTTAATGTAAGATCTCTTTAAAGAAGAGTTTTAAAACTCCTTTCTTGTATTTATTTAAAAATAAATATTACGATTGTGTGCTATTTCCAGAAAGCAGCATTGCCACTGTGGTGAGCCCAGTATTCCTGATATCCCAGGTTTCCCACCCAGTAAGAGAACCAATAAATAACAGTCCTTTTCTTTCTTTGTATATTGGAGTCCAGCTCTCTCAGAAGACAACTTGAGTTCTAATGACTTCAGTTAATTTTTGGACTCAGCACCCTTCTTTCACTTATTATTTAAAATTTTAAAAGCTTTACCCAAAAGAAAGACATTCACATCTACATGTAATTACTTTTTCCTTTTCTCCTTATCCTTGCACCTGGGGATCAATTTTCAGGACGAGGGAATCTCTTGCTACAGAGATAAACACGGAAAGTCTCATATCTGAGCTGAGAATTGAGAGTATCAGGAAACTTTACTCCCACTATATTCTGGACATGCTTTCTTCCATGGAACTTCCAGCCTCCACACGATGCAGCTACTGCATTTATATTTTATGCATACAGATATATATTGTTTAATAATTTACAGAGCCAGATACACTTGCTACAAGGCAATGTGATGTTCTCATTTGATCTGCTTTGCTAGAATCACTTTCTGTCAGGGACTTTACTGCAATGATGAGCACAGTAAATATTTAATAGCATTAGAGACATCAGAGTCTATTTTTCTTTGAAGAGTGCTTAATTATGTCAATTTCCCACGATGAGATGCTAAAGTCAGTATTATTTGAATTCGGAGTAACTAGATGGGAGGTGGAGAAATTCTTGCATATGGTGTGTCTCCTGCAAAATGTCAATGTCTGTGAGTTTTACAAGCAAGTGCAGCAGAGCCTCGACTTCATTAATACAGACCACACTAATTAAATACCTATGACATTTCACCCGTTCCTCAGCTAAAGTTTGCATAGCATCATCAGTAAAAGAGTTTGGCTATGTAAACATGAATGTAAGCAAGGTACGATCTCAAAAATGACATGTAATTTTCAATGTTTTCTACATTCATATAGTTTGAAAGTCGTTATTTGTGTGTATTTTAGATTGAAACATGTACCGACACTTGACAGTTTTGACAGCAAACAGGCAACTTCTTGTGGGCCAGTTTAGTTGGCACCAGCATAGGGAAGTCATATAGATTCGAAAAACATCTTTTCTGTCAATTCCTTCTTGAGGATGAGAGACCATTCTATGCTCCAGATGCATTTTTTCTTCCATTTTCACTACGATGTTCTAAAAACCAAGGTCTCTGATTATGGAAAAGCTGTTAAAATAAAAAACCAACTCTACCCTGGATTTCCAACTAACTGGCTGCTTTTGGCATCCATAGTGAAACTACAATTTGTAACTCAATAGAGTCAGAATATGTGGCCTTATCACAAAGCATAAACCACAGTGAGGTCTGGTACACAGACAACAGCTGCTTTCAACTGTCTTATGACACAGTGACTTTTACACCCTCCAAAGAATGAATTTTTAAAAGATATATTATTCCCACTGGATAAATCCACAGTATTCGACTTTAAAAAAGGATGTCCCTTTGGAAAAGTTTATCTATAGAACTGTAGTAATGATTAACTTAAAAAAAATAAACCATGTACCTATGAACTCTGTGATTGCTTGTGTCTAGATGTCCCCTCAAAGCCTCATGTGGTCCTAGGTGGAGCTTTTTGGAGGTGGCTTGCCCTGGTGGATCCAGGGCATGTGATACTGGATCAAGGATGTGACTCTGGGACTGATTGAGAGAGTGAGGTTAGGATTAAGGCTGCCCCATGCTGGGTGAGAGTGCTACCTGCCCTAAGGTTGGACAGCGTGGGTAAGAAACAAGGGACAGAAAGAGAGTCATTGCTTGTCAGATGCTGCTGCTTGCTGCTCTGCTGTCTCCTGCCTCCTTGCCATAGACCATTTCTCCTTTGTGATGTTCCTTTGTCATGCCATCCTCCCTTGGTATCTACCGATTATGGATTGAACCCTGTATAAATTGTAAGCTAAATACCTTTCCTTCTTTGGGTGTGGGTATTTTGTCTCAGCAAGATGGAAAGTAACTAAGACAAACTGATTATACTGTTAAGTACCAACAACATTTTGTTCTCAGTGATAATTTGACCCAAGATTTTCAATGACAGAGAATTTCATCTTTTGATTTTATGATTTGTACAAACTAAAGAGTTTTGAAATTCCAGACAGGGTGAATTATATCTCAGAAGTGAAGAGGTTCAAATCTAAGTTTCAAACAATTTATCTACCAGGAAATAGATCCCTTGAGAAGCAAGAAGATATCCAATGAATCTCAGTAGCCTCCAAACTACCTGTATATTACCAGCCATAAAAACTGTGCTTTAAAGTGTGTTCAACAAATGTAACCTTTTCTGTATTATGTCTTATCTGTGTTTGATACTGAGTCCATCTGCATTTGACCTGCTTAATCACAGAATTAGTGCAAAAGTAGACAAGGGGCCCCTTCTGGGTCACTGGGACTTAAGTGTAGGACTTTTGTCATTGATTAAAAAAAAGTAATTTCTATATTTATTAGTAGAATAATGTTGATCAACATCACCTATGTTTTCACAGAACATCCATAAATACATAATAGGTACAAGGTTCTCTATACTACAACTAGAAATTCTTCCAAAAACAAGGTAGAGAGAATATCAGAATCTAACTCCATTGAGTATCAGAATCTAGCTCTAAGTAAAGATCAATATTAAAGCCTAAACTCTGTATTTACAATTTATAGTAGTTTATTTGGTTGTCACTTGCAAGAATAATAAAAAATACTTGACAAATATAAATCCTTTGATTTTATATTTATTCATATATTTATATTTTTATATTATAAATATTCATATATTTATATTTATTTATTCAGACAAAGTTTATTGGTTCATCTGGTATTTATCTTTATGTTCCTGCCTTGGTTTATTTAAAGTCTTATTTTGATCTTTACAGCCATCCTAATCATTTAGCCTGTCTTGCTCAAAAAGTTAATTTTACATACTCCAAGACTTCCACTGTGAGGACTACAAGTCCAGACCTACACATCGAATAGTTTGTTTCAGAACAAATTTTCTAGCACTAAGAAAGATACTATAAAAGAAAATGTTGATTCCATCTACACACAAGGTTTTAAGTGCTTCCAAGAAATCTGAATTTGGTCACCCCATCTAAAAGACAAACAACTCAACCACCATCTATGTTTAAAAATGTTTATAAATCTGCATCACCATCTGGCACTTCTCAGCAAAAGATCTAATTATTCATCTGCTACCTGAATGTCTGATACTCCATACACATCTGCTGTTCAGGCTGCTGATAAGCTCAGGCTTTCTTTTCTTCCAAACTAGCCTCAGTCTCCTCTTGTATTACATATGCTAATGAAATATATAGCATTGATTTTATCTTCTGGCCTAGAATCTGAGGGTTAGAGTCCTTCTAAGCATCTCGTATGCACACATTACCCGAAGCCATACTGCCCCGTCTTTCCTCCTCAGTATAAGTCAAGCTTCCGCTCCTCAGTTTCCCTTTCTCTACAGCATCACCTCGTTTCACTTGCATGTGTGTTGCTGCTAAGTCTTCTCCGCTTACCCTGTACACCCTCATCAAGGGATCGCCCCAAACAGAAAAATTCATGTTCCTCCATCATAAAAAATGATCTAGTGGGTTGATAGTTCCAAGTAAGCTGCAATTTTTGTTGTGCTCACCAAAAATTAAAAACAAGATGAGCAAGAGCATTCAGGATATGCTTATTATTTACAAACTGTTCATCTCTACTACATATGATGCATATGCTAAAACTCTACACAAATATATAGATAGTACAAAATCCAGAAATCTAAATAGATAATCTGATTTTTTTTTTGTTTATTTGTTTGTTTTTTTCCCTTTTTCCAATATCCCAAATGGATTTTTCTGAGTATCGGAGACTGGCTTTCCTCAGTTTGAAGTTCATTGTTGTAGTGGACGAAACACACTTTTCCATCATGACTTCCTCTTTTGCTTCATTTTGCATCTTTTTCTTCCTAATGCCATAAACCTGATCATAATGACTTATGACTCACAGTGTAGGTGTGACACAGGGACAGGCCAGAGGTGGCTTTAGGGTTAGGTTTAAGGTCAGGGTAAAAACGAGTCTTTGGGGGGCAGGAAACATTACCATCTTTTTTCGCAATTACAGCATTCAACTTATCATTTGGATTAATCTGTTAAATGGATAAATAAGTTAAATAAAGATAACTTAGGTTAAGTTCTCTAAATGTGTCATGTATTTGATTGTATATGCTTTTTGTACTTCGAATAAATTGTTCTCTCTAATCATTGAAATTAGTCTAAAAATGGAGAGGAGAAACTTTTATTTTAAAACAGAAGCAATTTTATAGCCCCTTATAGGCATTTACCATCTCTCAAAAATGCTAGATTTTTTAAAAATTTAATTTAAATCTTTATTGGTACATTATGAATACACATCATCATCGCATTCAACATCAAGAGTTTGTACCAGAATATAACAAGACAATTCTCATTTTTATCCCTTCTCCCCACCCACCCTGCAACCCTACACCCCCTATATACATGAGCTTTTTTTCCTTTTTTTATTACTATCACATTCTTTTTCCCCTCATTATTTACCCCTACACCTTCTTTCCTTTTAAATGTTTTCTATTTCACAATGTTAACAATATATACTAGAACTCATTTACATCTTCTTTTTCTATACCAGAGAAAAGATATTTACACATCTGTGACCTATTTATTTCACTTATGAGGATGTCCTGATGGTACATCCATTTGAATATGAATGACTCAGTCTTAGCATTTTGAATGAAATCTGTTGATTTCTCAGATCCTATAGAATCTGGAATAAGAAATATTTTGTCTGTAGGCTTTTCATATAACTGTGTGAACTTCACAAAATAATAGAAGTGCCTTTCTTTATAATTCTTATATGGTTCGGATTCTAGTTGTCCCCAAGGTGTTGTTTTCATTTGTTTATGCTCTTAAGTTTCTGTAAAATAGTTGCTGACAGGAATTAGGATATTTTGAGAAAGACAACGCTGTTTTTGAGTACCGAAATCTCTAGAGTTGGGAAAATTGAAGGCACTGAGAGCACATTTTCATGGTTTAATTCAGTCTCGTTGCTTTTATCTAGATGCCTACTGTTAAACTGTTTTTGCTGAAGATAAATAAGAGCCTTCAACCTCTATTTTAGCACCAATTCCATGGGACACACACGGTAGGCTGCACAGTTTGCAAATTGACACTAGCTGCGCAATTTCAGCAAAAGGCCTCCCGAGGCAGGTTCCACAAGATCTTACATCGAGGTAAGATTTTACCATCTTGCATTTATCATCAGGAAATTTTTTAATTGGCTTCAGGGAAAAAAGTGTTCATCAAGCACAAAAAGGTGATGTAATAGAAATAATAATAATAAAGAACAGCCACTATCATAAAGCTAAATCAGTTGCTTTAACTTTTGTGAAACCGACTCAAAGCTGAGTCAAGATATGAACTGTTTAATATAGTCTGTAACATTCCCCAAGCAGAAATCACTGTCACATTGGCCATACCATGACAAAGAAAAAGCAGCATCTTTAGGACTATCATCAGAGCCCTTTTCAGGGACTTTGCCATTTGACATTTCCTCACCAAGTACCATTGGCTAAGTTCCTAACAATATTAGCAACTGACTTGTTCTGTAAGGTTTTCTCTTTCAAAAGACTGTACCAAGATGCTCTGATCCTACCAGTTGAAAACATCATTTCTCAGAAGTTTACAACAGACTAGACAATAGTTCAAGGATCATGATTCTTATTGCCATACAGAATGGGGATGTTCAACAAGTGTAAGAGACAGAAGACACCAAGTGAGAGATAAAGGCCACAAAAAATAAAATGTTGCTAATCAATGGGGCAACCTGACTGAGAGACACTTCTGCATAAGACACTGGCTCAGAGACAAATGACAATTCAAAGATGAATGTTACCAGGACCACTCCACGAGGCCTTGCAGAATGGGAATTCGTATTCTTATGGTTAAATCATGGAAGTGGACGGTATCAAGAGAATTTAAAGGTCACAGGTATACTGTCCACATCCACTCTGGCGTTTCTCCAGAATGAGTAACAACAATTCAGTGTTTGAAGCCAGAACCACAGAAGCTGTTCTCCATAGAAGGGCTGTTGTAGACTAGGCACAGGTCAGTACTCAGGTAGTATTCCCTAAAAAGTGGTACAAGGACCTGTGTGGGTGGAGGTGTCCAGAGTCTAGGGTACGTAGCTGAGGCTAGTCAGAGAACACATTTCTAACTAATGTGCAGTACACTTTACATTCTAGCACGTTAAGACAGGGTGCAAGTCAGTAGATGGTGAGTTCTTGGATGTGTTTTAGCACAGAAACTACAAGAGCAGATTTCTACATTGCCGACAGCACTCTGCTAAAAGCAGAATTCTACAGCTGTGTTTCAAAATGTGGAGGCTGCAGGTTAACATAAAATATTTCCTCTGCAAAGGCTGTAATAATCCCAACTGAGGTGTAATACAAAGTACCCCATTCTATCCCACAGGCATGAAAAAAGCCCATTAAGGGTCTCACCCAGGACCCCCGGTCTATAATGAGAGAGGTGATGTGGCTGTGTCAGGAAGGAAGCCTCTTGCATGACTGAGGCTGCAGAAGTATCTAATTTAAATTTCCTAGGATGTATCTGCCTGAGGGAGTTGCTGAAATATTTTAACAAGACAAGGTGGGGATTCACTATGAAAGAGTGCCAGAAAAAGCAGTTGAGTGTCTTGCCTGAGGGGCAGCTGGAACTTCAAGCTGGACTAGTAAAAGCAACATGGTGGTTTCCAGAAATCATCCTTAGGATTCCACTTCCACCAGTGGCCTCATGGGAAGGTCTTGGGCTACCCAGTCTGGACAGTCGTAGAGATTCACTGCAGAAAGTAAAGGTAAGTGTGCTCTAAGCATTGACAGAGTTGACTCACACCATCTTTCCAAGCCTCTTTCAGGCCTGCTTCTGTGCGTGATTGGGTATATATTGGAAATTTCAGAATTGCCTCATCCACTGGGTGCTGTGGCTTTCTTGATTGATGAATCGGATTTCTTCTACATCTCCTCAAATCTGTTGTTGACTCTCAACACACTATCTCTTCTGTGCAAGAGCTCTAAACACTTGAAATTTGTTTTTTTAGGTTAACCTTTTCCAACAAATTATCTCAATCTTTTGTCTCTGGCTCTGCCCTTACTAGAAAGATTTTTGATTCAGTAAACAAACGTTGGCATCGAATTCTGTGTTTTGGTCAAATGCTTTTCATCCTGATCCTAGTCCAGCCATTCAATAAATTCACTGACCTAGCATGTGAACTATATAAATACAATTACTCAGGATTTTTTTCACCTTATGTTCCAATGCCTCCCAAAATCTTTTGTATATACAAATGATTCACTATATGTTTACCAACAGAATGAATAGGTGAATGATGATTAGAGGAACAGAGTTGTAAGGCTTGCTCCCATTCCTTTTGTTTTAAGTGACCTGAGATTCACTGAGGTTTCACACAAATCTGTATATGTAGTAAAGTGAATAGATTGCTATCTTGAATTTGGCTGGCCTAGGATGCTTTCTAAATGTGAGAAGAAAATGATACCCAGTTCTTACCTAGAAAGTAGAAGCATCGAAGAGCTGTAGATACTGATGCCTAGTTTGTGGTTTGCAGGGTGAGCTTAAGAAGTCAACATGATGCCATCAGAGAAAGACTTCTGAGAATACAGGGATATATCAACAAAGTACAATGAATGATTGGAAGTATCATTCAGTAATAACTATGAAATGCATACTAATGAGGTAAGAGATGACAGCAGTAGTCTTAACAGCAATAAGATGCTCACTGACCAAAGAACAAGAGAGTGATAAATTTGTGTAAAACTGCACCCTGTGCAATGTTAAGCTGCTCTTTTAAGACTTGTGGTGAGCCCAAATGTATTAAATAGCGGCCATTTCAATATCATGAGGTTTAAATGTGTTACTATAGACATCCTTAGCATTCATAGTGGATTTGAATGACAATATTTGGGTTGTGCAAATTGCTATCCTTGGGGGCACAACCATCTCCACAGTTTCTTTAAAAATCACTAGGTATGATGGTTATAATCTCCACTCCGATGTGAATTTGATGTAGGTGATACAAAAAGTCCCTCGTTAAATCACACATAATTCCTCACAGATGTTTTTAAAGTACTCCACATTTAGAAGGGAGGTGAGGTTTGGTGTCAGACTCCTGAGTACAGTCCTCGGGGAATGACAAATTTACAAATCTTGCAGTGAATGTGCTGAATTGTTCCTAACTATAAACAGTTCTGTGTAAACCATAATGCTTTGCCAATCTCTAGGGTATGAGTCAGAATCACAGTATACAATTTCACAGTATAAGTCCATGAGGAATCATAGCAATTAGTCTCAATGTGGCATCCATCTTTCTCAATTAAGGATTTGTAGTATTCATATGGAGAGTGGTAGTAGTATTGATGAGTAGTATTTTTACTGTCACTATCAGTCATTTTTAGGAACAGCCTGCTTGCTTCCTCTTTGCCATAAGAAAGGACACTGCAGACTTGGCAACCAACACAGATGAGAGCAGAGCAGTGTATTAGTCACAGATACTCAGCCCAGGAGAAGAAGACATGGCAGGCCACTCAACAGCACACTGAGGAAGTTATATTCAGGAACTGAATCAACAGCCACGGGCTGTGGGAGCAAGATGATGGAATGATGCTGACCCCATGAAAGATGGTGATTGGCTCTTTTGAATTATTGTGCAGGTGGCAGGGGAGAGAAGCCCTTGATTCAAGGAAAAGCAGATGCTACACATAGTTTGTGACTCAAGAGCTGTTTGGCTAGTGTGTCTTTTCTGCAGGGGAGCTTAGCACTTCCAGTTTCAGACCCTAGGTCAGCATATCCTAAATAATTGCTGTTTCAAGCCCTGTACCAAATGACTGATTCATACTGAATGCTTACTATGTGTTACATGTTGGTGTAAGTGCTTCAAAGAGTCTACTCATTTTACCTCTATATTTCATTCCCATAACACCTCTATATAAATCACCTGCTTTTCACATATATGGAAATAGTGCTAAATTTCCCAGCTAAGGGTTAGGGCTAGGATTTGAAGTTCTTCTGTTAACTATATGTATTGCTTTCCATTTTACTAATCATGACAACTAGATGGTTTGGAATTTTAAATATAAACTGAACGTGAAGGTTCTTGGAATTCAGAGTTAAAATGTATTTCAGAGCTCTCTGTGTATATTGGGAATTTTAAACAATAGTTATTTTGAATAAAGTAATAGAACAAGATATATGATGAAGCATTTGTGGCTCAAAATTGAACCAATGCTAATTAACCCAATATAGTTTTCAAAGTCTTAGGGAGTTTGATGTTATTTAATTTGAATAGTACTGGCTGTTGCTTGAATGTGTCATCCCATATATATATGTTGAAACTTACTGCTTAAAATCATATATTCTGGGGAGAAGGGTAATAAAATATCTGCAAATCGCATATTATATTTTTAAGAATTTATTTTATTACTGTATATTTGTAGTACATAATGACTACACTCATCATAGGGAGTTGGTACATGTAGAAAACATACCTTAATTTTTTTTTTTTCAAATTTACAGGTTAATGGTATTGAGAAGTGGTGTCACCAAATGGTAACTAAGATGAAATGATGTCATGAGTGTTAAATTCCTATGGTGGCACTAATGGTTTTCTAAGAAGAGGAAGAGAAAGCCAAGTTAGCACACTTTGCTCTGACTCTTGATGCTGTGGTTTTTGTTATGCTATGAAGTAGTAAAAAGTCTCCCACAGCCTGGCAAGAGATGCTAACATCATGCTCTGGGAATTCTCAACTTACAGAGCTGTAGGAGACAAATGCATTTTCTTTATGAATTACTCAGTCTCGGGCATTTAATTATAGCCACAGAAAATAGAACAAGACAATTTTCATTTTGTCAATAGGGAAATGATGTCCACAGAGCTATTTTACAAAATAAAGATGTTCGTATACCACAAAACTTAACTGCTATACAACTCAAGTTTTGCGGATCTCAACAACCTGTGGATATCTGTCCTCTCATATTAATATGAATAAAATACATTTAACTAACTTGCATTCCAAATTCCTCATCTGTAAGCCCTCTATTAATCATCATATTATTCAAAGGATTATCAAATGTTCTCACCAACAGATCTGACTTAGAGGATGCTTAATTGATCTCTCTTAACTTATTCATAGGTTTTATTGTGTCAGTGTACCAAGAATCACCATTTCCATCATACACCTCAGGAACATTTCTATCTTGGAGGATGGTTCTGCTCTCTTTCTCTTCAGTCAGCACATGTGTTATTCTCTGATCATTAATGTTCCCTGAATCTAGGAGTCGAGTGACGTAAGGGTAGACAAAATTCTCTTTTCAAGTTCTACTCCTTCAGAATGATTCTAGAAAGGTACTGTTTAATTTTGCCAAAAGTGGATGTAATAGATGTTTTTCTTTCCTTTTTATTTTTTGTACTCAAAAGTAAAAACACATAGCTCTTTCTAAATTCAGATTTCTGTCAGATTTATTACAAGATCTCCTAATTCTGCTACTGTTATGTCTTGTTTTCAGATGTACTCTCAAAGCCTCATGTGCTCTTATGTGTGTGTGTGTGTGTGTGTGTGTGTGTGTGTGTGTGTGTGTGTGTGTGTGTGTTTGTTTTAAAGATGGCTGAATCTACAGTGTGTTTGACTCAAGGTGCAATTCTAGGCCTGAGGGCCCCAGGATTAAGGGTATGAGTACTACTTACCCTGAGTAGTTTTGGTAAGATAAAAGGGGCAGAAAGACACAGTTAAGTCCCCTTGTTGCTTTGCTATCTTCTTCCCACCATGAACTGTTTCTCCTCTGGAATGTTATTCTGCCTCGGACTGAAACCTGTGCAAACTATAAGCCAAATTAAATCCTTCCTTCTTTAACTCTGAGCATCAGGTCTTTTGTCTCAGCAATGAAAGAAAAGTAATGCAGAAATTTAGGACCAGGAGTGGGGTTGTGGCTGTGCATTACTTGACCATGTGACTCAAGAGCGTTTGGAACTGGCTTGTGGGAAGGGAATGAGTTAGGACAGGTTGAGAGATGCTGGCTGGAATGCCTTACACTGCACTGTACTGGAGATTCTGGTAGAGTTCAGAAACCAGAAAGCTGTTTAAGACCAGTTTCAGGAGGTTTCTGTAGGTAAGAAGGACTGTATTGGCTCCTGGACTCAAAAGAATGTTTATTAAGCCTCGGCAGAAAGGTTGTCTGCATTTCTCCCAGTTCAGAGATTCTGACTATGGATGGTAGACTAATTAATTTGGCAGAAGAAATTGTAAGGCAGTCTAATGTTGAATTAGTGGCACAGTCACTACTGGGGGCTTTTAGAAAGGTTTATATTAAAACTCAAGAACAAAGAGCCCAGAAGAGTAGCATAAAATGTTTCCAGTTTGGCCAAAGCTCCAGTAAAGCTATGGACTGCAAGGCTAGGCAGAGGAGATCTCGAGTGCTAAGAAGGAGGAGGAGACTAGAACAGATGGCCTGAGGGCATCACAGGAAGCAGCAGGACTCCTCCCTTTGCAGCCACAAAATTGCATAAGTGAAAGGCATTACTGTGAAAAGAAAACCCCAGAGCTCTAGTTCCAGGTTGGTGGTGGCCTAGAGAATTTATCTCTCGTGATTAGGTTCAGAGTGCTTAGTGATCCAGGCATTTGAGCTCTACAACCAAGAGAAAAGGAAACCTGGCTATTGCTCCAGGTGGCAGCAAACCCTGGTATTGTCCCTGCACTACAGATTTTAGATGCATGCCAAACAGAAAGGTTGTGGAGTCAGGAAGGCTTCTGCTCAGACTTTGGAAAGTGTGGGAGGCCAGCCAGTGTGCTCTAAAGAGCAATGTGTGAAGCTAAGAATATGAAGCCAAAGGGACAGTAGAGACCCCACAAGTTCAGAGAAGCCTAGAGTGTAGATGGTCCAAGGAAAGCCACAAGGAGGAAGCAGAACTGGACCCAGACAGAAAATTCAGGAGCTACGATCACCAACAGTAGCTTAAGGCCACAGCTATCTAACCCCTATGGAGTACACAACTTCCACAGACTTCTGAGGATGCTAGAAGTGGAACTGTGGGATTTAATGTTTGCCCTGCTAGAATTTTGACTTGTTTCGGTCGCATTCCTTTGCATTCCCCTATTTGTGCCTTTTAGAATTGTAATGTCTATCTTGTGCCTGTGAATGTTTAAAGTGTTTTAACTTTCTTTTCCTTTATACAGGGGACTCCCAGCTAAGAGTTTGCTTTACATCTCAGAGGAGATTTTTGACTTGGAGTTATCTGCAATGTTGAAGCTATTAGGACTTTTGCAGCTCTTAGAGATGGACTAAATGTTTTTTTCATAAAGGAACGCACAGGAATCTTTAGGTGATCAGGGACAGAATGTTATGGTTTGTGTCTAGATGTCCCCCCAGAGCCTCATGTGGTCAGCTTTTTCAGAAGTGACTTGTTCTAGGGTGTGTGACACTGGAATTGATTCCTGATGCAATGGTAGGCTCCAGAGCACTAGGATTAAGAGTGTGTTAACTGTTCTAAGTAGTCTGTATAGGATAAAAGGGACAGGAGGACACTGTTAAATTGCCTTGCTGCTTTTGCTGTCTTCTGCCTCCATGAATTGATGCCCCTCTGCCATCCTGCCTTGGAGCCAGCTGATAATGCACTGAAACTTCTACAGACAAGTAGTCAAATAAACCTTTGGTTCTTCCACTTTGAGTGTCAGATATTTTGTCTCAACAACAAGGAAAGTTACTAAGAGAGCTGCTTTTAAAAATTGATGGGAACTTCTATTCAGGGCAATTCATTTCTTGGAACATAGTTCTAGGAACTCTAAAAAGTGCACAGAGCACTGAGATAGTGTCCACCTTGCTGCAGAGGCTGAAAAATTCCATTACCTACCAAGAGTCCCCGTGTCATTTTATTGTCATCCCTTCTCCACACACTTCCAGCCTCTAGTCTTTACTAATCTGTCTTCTCTCTATATTTTGCCTTTTTGAAAATGTCATAAAATATGCATTCTGTTTAAAGACAAAAAATACTTTGCTTTTATTTATAACTAAAGGGCATATGGTTTGCATTTGTCTGGGATTATTTCAGTGTAATAATCAGTAGTATCCATTTCTTACTCTCAAAGTGACTGAATCTGGGTCACAAACTGAACCTTTGTATCAGGTTCTCCAACCTGATGTTACTGTGAATGAGCCATTAACTTTGGAATATCCCAGGTATAGCTGATATAGAAAAAAAAAAGTGGATTATGATTTATGCTTGAATTCTAGTTGCTTAGCTACATTGTCACCATTTTTTCATCTTACTGACCCTAACACATAAATGTGCCAAACTTCATAAGTAAAATACTGCTGCTATAAAATGCTTATGTTTCCAGTGTATGAGCACATAAAAAATATTGTCACTATAAATGTCTATACACGGGCAGGAAAACTACTTGGTTGGATTATGAGATTATTCTGGAATCAAAGCAGACATAAAAAAGTATTGGGCTTCCTGATATCTAAGATTCATTTAGTTTTTAGGCAGTGGTATAACACAGAAGAGAAGAAAACAAGTTAGGATTAAAAGGGAAGAAATATGTGCATTGTCCATAGGCCGCTTCTTTTTCAACTTATATTTTCTGAACTGTCAAGTGGGGAACAGTAATTAAAACAGTTATTTAAAATACATGGAACAATGCATACAGTTTTTAAAGAGTTTTTAAAGTTTTTAATGCATACAGTTTTTTTAGTATTAAGCATGTGCTACATTTTTTTAAAAAAGTAATTATAACTGAAAGTGTTTATTAATTGCTTTTAGAATGCTTAGAGTGATATGTACAGAAACTGTCAATTAAATAAGGCTTGGTGAAATATGACAATTACATTTTTTTAATATTTGCAATAGAAGCTGTTGTGGGTTTCCCTGCTCCTTGGAGGCATGCAAGTTGGAGCACAGAATCGCACTGGTTGTCCATTATACAGAAACCACTTGAAACCAACTCAGGGGACATTATTAAAATTTGAGGGGCCTACAGCAAATGTACCAGTCCAGGCTTATGAAAAACATATGTTCCTGTTAATAATCAAATCATGCTGACCATCTGTTACGCAAAATATATTTTAACTTCTCACATTGTCAAATATGTTCCTCACAACATAGAAATAGGGCTGCAGTTTAGCAATCTTAGGCTCCTCAAGGTGTCACTCTAGAAAACAGCACATGCAGATCTGTCACCAGGCTTCCACTCATCACCATAGCCTTTCTCTTCTTGTCCTAACCCCAGCAACATCCTGCACTGAAGGGTATCATTCATATCCAGCTTGCACGGGCAAGTTTTGCTCGAAGTATTCACAGATGTCCAGCCCCTGGTGATCTCTATAGCCTGGGGCCATGCAAAACAGGCATTGTCAACCCTCAGGAAGATGAACCAAAGAAGCAGCTTCTAGCTGACAGCACAGGAATACTTGGACTTTGACCTCATATTTTTATTTTTTGTAGAGAATTGCAGAGAAGACCCCGAGAAGATCTTGAGTATCTGTTTAAATAAGCTAGCCCAGACCAATGACTTCTTTTGTTCAGGGTCTAAGGGCAGCACTCAAGGTTTTGCTGCAGAATGCAAGGGTAGATTCCATAGAAACTAGATCATTCTCTAGAACAGCTTTCTGCAAAGTGGAATATGCAAGGTAGTAAATAATGTCATTATTAGACTTGGTCTTTATATCTTTCCATGAGATTCTCTCATTCTTTCTTTGTAATTCCTCAGCTGGCCAGATCCACAGGATCAAGAGAAATGCAATGGGAATGTTGACTGACAAATACTACTTAACAAAAGAAACTGAAATTCCTAATTGTTTGGACGAAGTAGAACTCTTTCTTACACTCAGTCTAAAATGGACCAAAGAAGAAGAAAATAAAAAGCTTTAAATTTGAGGCATTGCTTTGTAGAAATGTATGTGAATTAGCTGTTCATCTACTCTGATGAACATATTTGCTAGCCTTGCCTTGAGATTCATCCTGCAAGTACTTGGTGCTTAAATGGTCCTATCCACTTTTAATCCTTTATTCCTGGAATAAATAAATGGAAAAATCTCTCAGAAAGACTGACTGACTGAATGAATGAAAGAATAGTAGGAAAGTGGGAAAAATTAATAGTTGAATGAGGTTGTAGACACTCTCCCAGACAAGCTAATGCCAAATTCAAACAAATATTGCTCAATTTAACAAAGTGGATTATTTAGCTTTCCATATTATCCTTAATTTAATGCCAACATTTCACAATCATGATATCATGTTATAGCCCTGTATACTATGATACACTTCTTGGGTAACTGACCTCATTATTTTTCCTCACATTTCCCCTTCTCTTTAGCCACATAATTGAAATAAGAGCTGCTACGATTTTGTACTTGACGCTGATGCTTGGACATGATTTATAGACAATAAGCAAATCCCAGACACTCCAGAATGTATCAGTCAAAAGCCTTTCCTGGAAATTTTAAATGAGAGAGAATATGACGGTCTCAGCCTGTCTAAGTGATGGTCATAAATCCATCCACCTGTTCAGACAGCTTACAAACAACAGAGATGCATTTCTAACAGTTGTGGAGCCTGGGAAGTTTGCGATCAAAGATTTGGAAGTCTTGGCATCTGGTAAGAATCTACTTGTGGTTTGCATGGAGTTTTTTATGCATTTTATATGATTAAATTGTTCACATTCCAGGGTTTTTTTTTATAAGGCCATTCATTTAAATTATGTGATTCACTGTCGTGACTCAGTCACCTTCTAAAGGTCCCACCCCAATAGCACCACCTTATGGATCAGAATTCCAGAGGCCCACTATTCTTCAGACTATGGATCAAGTGGTATTTAATAGCCATGTCCTACCAGGTGGACTGATGGGCTGAGAAAGAGTAACCCGGTAAGGAAAGGAAAATTAACAGGTGGACACAGGGCAGCAGAGATGAAAGATCAAGGACAGAATTTTCTCTACTTGACTCTCTACTGTACTATAGTTTTCAACATTTGTCTTTTTTTACTGAAATCTTTATTGGTACATTACATATACATATCATGATTGCACTCCACAATGAGAATTTGTATCAGTGTGTCTTCACTGATATCATCAATGATGACACAACTTAATTCTCATTTTTTCCCATAGCCCTACCCACCCTACCACACCCCTATATACATAAACTTTGTTTCCTTTCTTTTTTGTTATAATCTCATTATTTTTCCCCCTTCACCCTATTTCACTTTGAGTATTTTCTATTGCACAATACATATCATACAATTCAAGAACTCATTTACATCTTCATTTTCTCATACCAAAGAAAAGATGTGATATTTACCTATCTGGGACCTATTAATTTAACAGTCACAAACTGAGATTTAACAGTCACAAACTGAGCTGCTATAAACATGGGTGCACATATGTCACTGTGATATAAGTCTTTTCATTCTTTTGTGTATTACCTAACAGAGGGATGGCTGGGTCAAATGGGACCTCCAGTCCTAGCTTTTTGAGGAATCTCCAAACTGATCTCCACAGGGGTTGTATGAATCTACAGTCCCACCAACAGTGGAGAAGGGTTCCTCATGGTGGGGGGTATTACAAACCCAAACCTGAAACTATACTATAAAGCCACCGTGATAAAAACTGCATGGTACTGGAAAAGTAATAGACCTGAGGATCAATGGAGTAGACTACAAGATCCAGAAACTACTCCAGATACACTGAGCCACCTCATCTTTGACAAAGGAGCCAAAAATCCTCAATGGAGGAAAGATAGCCTCTTTAACAAATGGTGCTGGAAAAACTGGGCTTTAACTTGCCAAAGACTAATGCTAGATCTATCTCTTTCACCATGTACCAAGCTAAAATCAAAGTGGATAAGAGACCTAAATATTAAAACAGACACTATAAACCTGCTGCAAAACAGGTTAGGTAAAACTCTTGAAAACACTGGCTTAGGGAAAGACTTCTTGACATTTGTCTCTTAAATATTTTTTTCATTGTGTATTTGTTTCTTTGAAGGAATGAAGATTGAATCCATGGCCTTACATATTCTAGGCAAGTGCTCTACCACTGAGCTACATCTTCAGGCTAGAGTCAAATGTGTGAGGTTCATTTTTATTCCTTTCCTATTGGAAGTCTATGAAAACAACTTGTATTTTTAATGAAAGAATCCTGCTTATGAATCATCTAAGTGAAAGTGTTTTATAGTGCCAGAAACCTATTTAGGATTCAATATAGAGACAAGTACATGAGACCACGGAGGAATCAATATCCCCATTTCTTATTCCACACCTTACTTACACTGATCCCAGTCCCACACCTTCGTGTCACCTTGAAAATGTTCAAAGCACTCAGCTCCTTTTGTCAAAGACTAAAAAAAGCTAGAACACTCCATCTTTGAAGTTATACTGCCTTTACCATAGGAAAAAAATGCATTTACTAAAGATTTTTTTCCAACAGAGCAACACAATAAAAGACTAAGTGGCTTTGTAGTGAAAAATAATATAGGAAGATAATTAAATCTCAGGGGCATTTTTCTGGCTTAATGTAGAAAGAAAAACAAGCATCAAGGCTGTCCTCAAAGATACTTTACAACCCACTATTGCCACTAACACGAATTTGAGAAATGGAAATTCAGTGGTTGATTCATTCTTTGTTTTCAAGGAAAAAAAAAGATTTAATATTCATCAGGGAGGCAAAAGAAAAACATTTCTACTGTTATTTTCTAGAGGTTGAAATGATTCTTCTCACCACCGAAGGTGTTCATTGTTGCAGAGATGGTTGCTAGGGAGCTGGGCGACTGAGCGAAGCTTGCTAGCACTGTGGCACAGCATCGGAGGCCAAGCATTTATCTGCAGAACTGAGCCAGTTAGCATGCACCACTAAAGTGACTTCACCAGGGGGACGAGTGTGCAGTGGTGTGTTCCAATGATGCGTGCCTCTGGAGGTTTATTCTTAGATGACAGGTATTTCCGTCTCAGATAAAGGCAATGCACTTCCTATTTCTGAGCATTTCAAGGGTCCAAGTTTGGAGTTACAGAAGCATGGAAGAGAATGTGTAGGCAATTTTGACACGTTCCCTATTTGTTCTTATACCACAGGATCAACTCTACTTGGGGTAGAACATTGGCTTCTGTATGAAGGAAAGGCTGGCAGTGCCTCCCCACTGCATTTGATGCAAGACATAACTGTACAATTTGTCTCCATTTTTTATCTTTCGCCCCTCTTTCACCTTCTTTTCCTCTCCCTCTCTCCTCCTCTTCCTTTTCCTTCTTCTTCCCTTGGAGAGATTAAATCTAAGGTCTTGTATATGTCCAGAAAACACTATCTAATCAGTTAAGCTCTATCTCCAGTGTTGTTATTATTATTTTGAGACAAGATCTTGCAGAGTTGGAACTCCACATATCTCCCTCCCATGAGCATCTCACTTCATCATCCTATACAGTTGGGTTTTCCTCCTCAGAAATAGTTCCAAAGGAAGTGAAACAAAATTCTAGTGTCAATTACAGAAGCAATTAAAGTTTTAGACTTGGTCTACCTTTTGGAAAATTAAATGTTACATTTGTGTCATTACTTCATGATTATCACGGCAGAGAGCATGCATCTTGTCTTACAGGACACTTTCTGAAAAATGTCCTAGTCCTAGCAAATACTAACAATGGATTCAGCGCCTGTGTCTGGACCGCCTGTCCTGCGCCAGCAAGAACACTTGGGGTTGGAGAGAAAGCAGGAAATAGACAAAGCTGTATTGTCATGAAACCTATATTCTTCTAGACAAATAAAAATAATAAAATTTTAAAAATCCAAAATGTTTATACAATTATGTATTTAGGGAAAAAAGGTTAGAATAGTTTTATGGATAGGTACTAATAAATGATAGGAAGTTTACTGATTTTTTTTTAATTATAATGCTTCACCAGTGGCTGTGTTGTCTTGGTTACTCTATCTGTGACAGTTTTCTTACCTACCTTATAGGTCTGTGGTCACTTTGATTAAAATACTAAATTCTCTGCTAGTCCTCATGCTACTGAGGTTGAGTGTAAACTCATACAATCACTGTGGAGATCAGTGTGAAGATTCTTCAAAAAACTAAGATTGGAGGTCCCATTTGACCCTGCTATTCCTCTGCTAGGTAAATATACAAAAGAATTAAAAGATTCATATTATAGTGACATATGTGCACCCATGTTTGTAGCAACTCAGTTTGTGATAGCTAAATCTCGGACACAAGCAAAATGTCCATCAACTGTAGACTGGATAAAGAAGCTGTGGTTCGTTTATTGAATGGAGTAATACTCTGTCATGAAAAATGATAAGACTGAGTCATTTATACTCAAATAAACGTACCTTCGGGACATACTCATAAGTGACATAAATAGGCCAGAGATGTGTAAATATCATATCTTTTCTCTGGCATGAGAAAATGAAGATGTAATTGAGTTCTTGAATGTATAGTAGATATTGTGAAATATAAAATAATTAAAGAGAAAATGGGGTATAGGGGTAAATAATGAGAGAAAAAATAATGTGATGGTAATAAAAAAAGAAAGTAAACAAAAGCTTATGTATATGGGTGCAGGGTGGTAAGGTAGGTAGGGCTATGGGAAAAAATGAGAATTAAGTTGTGTCATATACTGGTACAAATTTTCATTGTTGAGTGCAATTATGATGTGTATATATAATGTACTGATAAAGATTTGAATTCAAAAAATATTAAATGCTAAAAAATCCTTTAATTAATGGCCAGAGTAAAAGCATTATGAATATTAGCCCATTATTGCTGTAATTCATATTCCCAGAGTGAGATTCCTTATGCAGAAGCATCACAAGTCACATCTGTCCAGAATGCTTTCTGCAGGTAAAGTTTCTCTCTTGAGTTTTATTCTCCATGACCTTGGTGAGACTTGTCCTCAATTGTCCTCAAGTTACTCACTAACTACTTATTAAATGACCACTGCCTGCTGTACATTGTTTTCTTGAGATGAGTTTAATTCAAAAATTACTAAATTCATTTCTCTGGGATTGTTTTGTTTCTCCATAATCCTCCACACTAGTTTATCAGCCTGCCAGAAAAGCAGAAAGATAGCCTCCGGGGCTCTGTCAGCTGGCCCGAGCCTAGACATCAAAGAATATTATGAATGTGTAAAATTGCCTTTGGCAAATACTATTTACAGACCCTCTGGCACAGTTATGCTGAAATGATAAGAAATGTCACTGCGGCCTACTGCATTGAATAATAAACATTTCCTGCCTTTAATATCAACTACCCACTTACTCAGAACTCAGAACAGCTTGCAATTACAATGGAAGGAAAAAGCAAAAGGTTTTCTTTTTCTTTCTCTTAACATGCTGCAATCCTCCCTATTAATTAAATCAGTAGTCTAACTGGCAGTAGAACTTAGTGAGATTATCTATATTAGGCACTTGAAATATAGTTTATTCATTTTAATTAAAGAAGTGTTAAATATAGCCACTTTTAATTCTTCTACACCCTGAAACTAATTAAAAATGAAATTAGTTAACATTTCTCTGTGACATCATTAAAAATTGTTCATATAAAAATGCAAATACCCCTTCAGTATGTTTTTGTATTTATGTGAATCCCTCTGTGATACTGATGACCAGAGCATTAAAACTTTGCATGAATACAAACCCCCGAGGAAGAGATTTTGCTGAAATTCCCCTCTGTGTCTAGTCACTTCAACTTGGTTTCATGTTTGTATAGTTTAGACACTGGGTAAAGCCACAGGAAGCATATTAAGCTTCATTTTTCTGAACACATAGTATCTTCTTAGGCTGATAGGAACACAGCTACCTTTCTTCTTTAATTCTTCACATAGTGTTATTTAGAGTCTTCTCATGGTGCCAACAAGGTTTTTCATGGAAAGAAAATGCTATGAAAAAATAACCAGATAAACTAGCATTGCAACAAGTAGTAGAAAACCTGAGCTGTAACAGGTGTCTCCATGTAGACAGGACTGAGAGTTCAAATCCCCAAAGGACTCAATCTTAGGGTATCCACAAGACTTCTGGAATGTTTACCTCCAAGGATTCCATCAGATTCTCATGGTAATTGTCAAGAGAAAATTCTCTTATGATTTTGGCATATAAAGGAATTGAGAACATTTTGAAGCAATACATCAAAGCATCCTATTTTTCTCAAAAAGCTGGCCGGTATGATGAACTGTTAAAGAAGAACTGAAGCTGCCGAGGTTTTACCAGAGCATAACTGATCTGGGGACTAGCCTGCTACAGTCGTCCTACGACACCTGAAGAATCAGGCGTGGTCAGGGGTAGGAGAGCACCAGGAAGTTTTTTTTAATTGGTGGGTTTGGATGTGACTGATGGTGATCTAATGAGACAGTGGCAGGAAGCACTGCATTGTGGGAAGGAGAAGGGCAGTTCTTGGTGGGAATGCCATTGTGTCTTTGTTCTTCACACTCCAGAAGTATAGACACACACAAAAAAATGTACAATTTATGAGACAATAGAATATTTCCCTTCCTACTACAACCTTCCACATACTACTAAATGTTTAGGTCTGGAAGATATTTTACATGATGCATAATGCCATCTACCATGAAAAATTACAAGGCACATTGAAAGGCAAAATTGGAAGAGACAGAGAAACTATTAGAGTAGAAATAAGGATGTTGGAATTATTAGACTGAGAATTTAAAACTCCCTTGATTAATACACTGAGGACTCTAATAGATAAAGTAAAAGAAACTATGCAAGAACACCACTGTAATACAAGTGGAGTGAAGATAATAGCAGCAGCTGCATTGGATCTTCCTTAATGGACACTTCCTGTGTGTGTACTTACCTACGTGGATGGAAGACAAATGACACACAGGACATGGAAAGAATTAAGATTGTTTTCTTGGGCCGGGGAGTTAGCTCAGTGGTTCCAGCGCCTGTCTTGCAAGCGCAAGGACCCAGGTTCGATCCCCGGTAACCACATACAATACTGGGCGTGCAGACTCACGCCCAGCAGCAATCAGTACCACATACCACGGGGTCGGGCGTGGTGGCTCACGCTTGTAATCCCAGCAATCGGGGAGCAGAGGCAGGAGGATTGCTGTGATGTGAGTTGGAGGCTGAGCTCAGGGCCAGCCTGAACTACAAAGTGAGACCCTGTCTCAAAAAAAAAAAAAAAAAAGATTGTTTTCTTATGACAATGTGGTTATAAAGCTCATGAGGTTACGTAGTGTTCTTCAAGGGTGGGCTTGAATATATACTGAAATGTATTGAAAATTCTACTACAATGAGTAAGAAGTTTTTTTTAATTTTAGAAAAAAGAGAAAGAGTTATGTAAAATTATCAATTAAAAGTACAAAAAAGACAAAATGGAAATAAAGAAAAAGCAACAATTTGAAAATAAAAATAGATGTTGAATATATTAGTCCAAATATATCAGTTATCATTTTCAATACATTATGTAAATGATTATATGATAATACATCTAGAAAATTTGAGTCAACAAAGAAAATCCTGACTATGGGAAGTTTGCAGGACACAAAGTTAAAATGTTAAAGTCCATTATTCTTTAAATACTAACAATAAACAAATGGAATTTGAAGTTAAAAGCACAATATTATTTGTGCCATCCAAAATTACAAACTTACATATCAATCTAATAAAATATGGAGATTTGTCTGAAGAAAACTACAAAACACAAATTTAAA